>QJNZ01000483.1:0-71370 GCA_004155055.1 Monosporascus sp. CRB-8-3
CCCCCCCCCCCCCCCCCCCCCCCCACTGTCAGATATAGGGGATATCAGTTGTGTTGTTGTATTAGGCTAACTTGCGTATGTTTCTCGTACGCGTACAGCTTTTGTGTAGCCTAGTAACGGAACATATATCTTCCGATTAGAGGGAGCCTTTCCGTATATGGGATGCGTTTAGCACCCCCTGCTAGCTAACATATCCCCTTAACGCCCTGAAGTATTTATAGCGTTAATCGTTACATATTATCACTTCTTAAAATTACAGTTTTCCATTTAACCTTTTTTCCGGCAATTAAATCCTTTTAATTAACTAATTTTTTTTAAAATTATTTGCAAAGTATTTCTCCGTTATTTAAAAGTTTCCGTAATATCTATTAATCCTAACTGTTTTTTAAAATATTTAAACGGTTCGCGTAATAAGGCTTTAATTAGTCCATTAACCAGTATATTACCTATAAACGTATAATTTATTTTAATTAAATCCCTTTTTGCGGCTTTTCGTAATTAATAATTATATATATTTACGTATTACAGTTTCGTTTATAATAAGGCGACGTCGGCATTAATAAGCTGTATAATTTATTAATTATTACATTACATATTTAACGGTTCAGTATTTAAAATAATTCCTAGCTTTTTAATTAATCGAAAATTAAATAAAACTTTTTTGTAATTTATGTAAAAGATAATAATTCCGTTTTTGTTATAAAAGTAATTACTGTATTTTGCTTATTCGCCTATTATTTTATTATTTCTTTAAATAATTTTATAATATAAGTTTAAAAACTTTTTCGATCGACCGTATTATTTGCGAAAAAAACGTTACTTTAAATATTTAACGAATTTTCGCTTCCGAATTATAATATTAACGTTTTAATTCCGATTAAGTACAGTATAATTCGATTAATGGTTTTATAATATACGTCGTTAAGGTTTAGGTTAAAACGGGTAAATCGGGATACGGTAAAAGATATATCGGGTTACGTATTAATCGTTATATAAAAAATAAAACCGATTTTTTTTTTGGTATTTATTAACAAAGTTTAAATAAGCTAGATTAAAATTCGGTAATAGCTTAACGTTAATTATAGGCGTTTTTAGGAAATTATTTAGGCTTTTTTTAGGGATTAAATTAACCAACTTATTTATAAAATCGGATTAAAATAACCAGATTTTCCTGTTAAGCTTGTTTTTAATTATTTCGATATTAAGGAATTACTATAGGTCCTTATCCCTTATAAAGGTATACCGTTCCCGAATTTACTAAATTAATTAATCGACAAGGTCTTAATTTTCCTTACGATATGCTGTAACGATATCGTTTATAAAAAAGAAAATAAATATCCCTTAACGAATAAAATAATAAAATTTATAAAAAACGGGGCTAAATCTTAATTTTTTAAGCGTTCCGGTAAAATCTTTCTGTTATAATAACGGTAATTCCCGTAAGTTATATAAAACTTTTTTAATTAAGAACATTTTTTTACGTTAAAAGTACCTTAGGAATATTTTTATATATATTTCGTAAAGTAAGTTAACGTTAACGAAAACGTTAATAACGTTATATTATTTAAATTTTAAATCGAATTTAATTACCGTAACGATTAACGTTTTAAATAACTTTCCAGTTAAAGTAAATGCGTATATATTGCTATATACGTTTTTTAACTGTTAATTGCTTTATATAACGAGATATACTTTATATTTTTGTAATTAATTATATTTATTAAATTTATAGATATATATTTATATATACCTTAGGACTTATTTCCCTTTAGCAAAAGATTAATTAATTATTTCCCAGAATTACATTTTTTTGTAATTTTATAAATAAGCCCTTTCGGCTTTATAAAATATTTTTTTTAACGGGTATATACTTAGCTTTTTATAGCTTTGCAGCGGTAACGGTAAATTACGCTTATATACCCGGTTTTGCAATTTTAATACCTTTTTATATATTAAAATATTATTACTTTTCCGATTAAGGTAACGCGTATTTCGGATAATTAATTTTTTTAAATTTTCGCAGCTTACCGGCCGGTTATTATACGTACTTACAAAAAAAATTAAACGTTTTGTATTAAATACGGTTTTTTATATTTTGTATTCGTTTTAAATAATACCTTTTTAATACGGAATATATAAAGGGCTTACGTTTATTACCTATAAAGTATTTTCGTCTTTTACCGTTACTTTAAATTAAATAATATAAAGGAAATTTAAAATTACCTTTATTTTTTCCGTCGGCGTAATAATCGTAGCAGTTATTAGGGTAAACGTTAATAACGGTAATAGTTTAAGAAACGGAAATAATTCGAATATAACGGTTATATAAAGGTAATTAATCTTTTATAAATAAGCTTGTTTTTCCCTATTTTATACGTTTTTTACGTTAATACCTTTCTAAAATTATTTTTTAAATCTTTAATATTACCTGAAAAAGTAATCTTTTTGTTAAATTATACGTTTCGAATAATAATAACCTGTCAGCAGTTACAGTGATTAAATGCAGGAATCTGGCAAAGTGCGCATAGTTATTCTAGGAAAGATTAAAGAAGTCTAGGGGTAATCGCCTTTATATATACGTTTAACTATACAAAAAATAGTTCCTGAATAAAGACTATCCTAAGCAGTATTTGCAGCCTAGACGTACCAGCCGTAAGTACCTAAAAGCACCAATTGCCGATACGCCCTTTTGCGTCAAATAACCTTATTTACGTAATTTTTTAAAATCAAATTTAAAATTTTAAAAAAATTTATTAAAAAGTTATCAAAATTTTCAGTTTATATAAAATTTAAACCTTTATCTCCGTTATTCTCGTTTAAAGTAAGGCTGCATAATTAACCGTTATACCAAAAAACCGGCTTTTTCGCTTTACCATTTTTTCGCAGCTATTCCGGAATACGGGGCTCACTTTTTCCAAAACGCTTCGGACCAGGCTAGGCGTTAATATAGGAAAACGCTTTATATACGCCAACCTACTACGTTAAAGGTCTTATAACTTTAAAAATCGGTTTCATTTTTTAACGGCAATACCAGTAAATAATTAAAATTACTACTTTTTAAATCCCCCCTTACAAAAAGTTATTAAATAAAAATTTCTTTCCGGTTAGTAAAAAATATTAACTAGTTATAAACTATATATAGGATATTAACGCCTTTAAATAAAGATTAACGTAAAAGGTTATAGCTATATATAAATAAATAATTTTATAAAAAGTTAAAACCTTAAAACTAACAGATAAACGGATACTTTCGGATAATCGTAAAAAAAATACCACGGTTATTATTCTCAGTAATAAAAAACAGGTTTTAACAAGGAAACGCCCTTTTTCCCATATAAAAGGAATCCAGCAGGACCATTTTTTTACCAATTGCTTTAATTAAATCTTAAGTATTTTCTAATTTTTCTTATATTTTCTTAAATTTTAAATTAATTATAAACCGCTTAAAATCTACCTTATTAAATAACTTTATAAGTCCGTCAGCAAAATTGTTTTTGTTTTTTACGTATTAAAAATTAATGTTTTTTTTTTAAATTTCCTAACGTACGTAATAATATTTAATTCGAATATAACGTTTTTTTCGTATTATTTATATCTTTTTTACCTATTTAAGCATATTTATGTTATCCTTTAAAATGGGAATAAAACCTTTAGGTATAAGCCTTAGCTTTATTAAAAAATTTTAATTCCAGCTGCCTTTATAACTGCTATTCCTATTCCTACGTATTCTGCTTCCGTAATATATTTAATAATAATACCCTATAGTTTTAAAATCTATAAAATAGGCGTTCCAGCTATAAAGAATATATAGTTTATTATGGATTTTATTAACTTACAGTTATTTACAAAGTTTATATTTATTATTCCCAATAACTTTAAGTTATTATACTTATAATATAAGTAATTTTTTCGTAACTTCCGATATCGAAAAGATATATTTAATATACCATTTAAATATTTCGGCAGTTTTTTAATATATTCCTAATATTTAAATAACGGGTTATTTATAAACCTTATTTAAATTAACGTTATAAACGTTATATTTAGTTTGCTAATATAACTTAAAAAGTTAAATTTCCCTATTAAATTTATATATTTAAACGTTTTTTTTTTATTAATTACGCCGTTATATTTTATAACGTATTTTAAATAATTTTTAACAAATAATATAAGCTTTTTTTTTATTTCGTTTAAGCTAATTAATTTTAGTAACTTTTTAATATACTGTTATTAATTTAACCTAATATCTTTTATTAATAAGAAACGGATAATTCGTACGCTTAGGTACTAGTCCGCATTACCTAAGTCCTTAACTGGAACGTTTTTAATAATCTTTTTAATGATATTCTTAAAACGTTATTTATTAAAACCGAAAAGCAAGAAATTATCCACGTATAAGGCAATAACGTTTCTTATTTTGGGGTTATAATATATCGCGTCGTTCGAAATTAACAAACGGAAACCTTATTTCGTAAATATCTTTTTTATTTTTTCCTATTAAATAATTCCGGCCTGCTTTAAACCGTATAATAGGTTTATTAACTTAATAACTTTCTTTAAGAAAAACCTATATGTTTCCCTATCCTTTAAATACGTATTAAAATACTTTTTTAATATAAAAAACTGTTTTATATAAATATTTTCCTTTAACTTACCGTTTAGGTATGCAGTAATAAAGTTTATCTAGAATATATATTACCCCAAAAAAGCGGTTAATGCCATTAAGATTTTCTAATATACTGCCCTTATAATATTTACTGCGGTTTCGTTATAATTAATTCTTTTTTGCTATATAAATCCTTTTGCGTAAATACGTACCTTATATTTATTTAACTTTTTTATAAACGTATACTTTTTTTTTAATACCTATTTAGCATTAATAAAATACCTTTAAATAACTTTGTTAAAAAGTATAAACTTAAAGATTCCGTACGAAAGGTTTTTTTTAATCTTTATAAAAATAACTTTAAGCTATATTTTTTATTTTAGGTTTTTTATAGTTTCCTTTAAGGTTGGCCGTTATTTATAGTAGTAAATAGCCTATAGGTATTAATATCTAATATATTAATTACCTATTTATATTCGTAAACGTTCCGGATAACCTAATTGGTATTTCCAAAATTACCGAAACGGTCTTTATTGTTATTCGACGTTAATAGGTTAAAATAAAAGGTATATAAATTATTTTCGTCTTTACCCTTTTAGGTTAAAGTTAATTTTAACTTTTAAATTAATTTTAAGGCTTTATTTAAGGCTTTTAAAGTATATAACTTAGAAATAGTTTTTTTCGGGCGTTCCCTTTTGCGTTTAACCTGCTTAATTTCTTAGTTCGTATCGTTCTTTAAAATAACGTTATTATCCTTATTCTTTATTTTTACGCCCTGTTTTTAACGGTATTTTAAACGTTTTTATACGGGTTATAAAAATAATCGGATAATATTTTTAAAGTTAAAAGGTTTATTTAATTTTTCCAGGTTTTTGTAAATAATAATATACGGTATTATAAATAACTTACCGCCTTTTAATAATTATACCTTATAATTATATATTTTTTAATAATTTAATAGTATTTTTTTTACTTTATAAGTTATTAACTTTTTTAATTTAATTCGATAATTTTAATTAATTAGGATTATATACTTATTACCGAAAATTCGGAAATAACTGTTATCGGGTTTATATAATTTTTTCGGTTCGAATACGTTCTTAAAATATTCGATTAATATTATATCCTTTACCGTAAACTAGCCCGTTTTATTAATAATATACGTTATTACCTTTATTACGAAATCCTAAAAATATATAAAAATTTTTATTTATATAAAAATCGTACGCGTTTTGTTTTATAAAAACTATATTTCTCGTTTTACAATTCCGTTTTAATATTGATTATATACGTTAAAAATTATTAGTTTAATATTTTTTATAATACAGAAATTTTTAATTATTATTATACCGAATTTTTTATTACCGTTAAAACGTAGGATTTGTATTTTTTTACATTTATTTTTTTCGTCCGGTAATAACGTTTTTAAATGTTTTGTAATTTGCGTAATATACGTATATAAACTTTATTAAATTTTATCCTTATTTTTAAACGAATAATACTTTTTATAACGTAATAAATTGTTTATAATAAAACCAAAATAACTTTTATTTTTAATATTAATAAATTTAACTAACTTTATATCGTATTAAATAATTTTTCCTATATATTTCCTTTATTTTTAAAGGTTTATAAACGGTATTTTCCGTATTTTCCCTTTGTCGTACGCCGTATAAAAGATATTTTTTATATTATCGGGGTTTAAATTCATCCCCGTAAACCTTTTAATAATTTATATTAATCGTTCGGTATTAAAATAATAAAAACGGCGGTATTAAAAAATAATTTTCTTTATAATTTCGTCCGTTATTAAAATTTTCCCGTCTTTAAAAACGTTCGAAAATATGCGTTTTAAATTATTTATTAAATTATCGCCGTTTTCCTTACCGGATATCTTTTTTAATACGAATCCTTATTAATAATTCTTATCGTTTACTAAGTTTAAAACCCTAATAATAAATTCCGGTTTTCCGTAAAGCTATAAGAAAAATCCCTTCCGAAAAACGTTAATTGTTAATAACTAAATCCTATTAAGGCTTATTAAAACGTTACGATTTAAGTAACTTCCCTTTTTATAAAATATCTCCCCGGAAAACATTTTTAAAGGAAAATTGTTAATATATAACGTATACCTAACTATAATTTCGTTTTTCTTTTTATTAAACCCTTTTAAAAGCTACTTAACGATATTAACAAAAATAATAACTATAAATCTTTTACCCGTTATAATTTAAATTCCCTTAAACTTAATATTTATTATAATATTTTTTTCAAAATCGCTGATATTATTCGTAATATTAACGTTTGCTTTTAAATTTTAAAATAACTTATTTAAGTTATTCCTGCAAAAAAAGTAAACGTATAAAAATATAACGTTTTTTATAATAATTCTTTTAAAACGTTTATTTTTCTGTAATTTTAAACGATTAGTTATTTAAACTTTAATATATTCACCTATTAAAATTTCCCGGGTTTTAAAACGTTCTACCGTTAGAGTTTTCCGGGCTTTAAAGCGTTTAGTTACTAAAGCTCCTTAAGTTACTTTTTAAATTATCTTATTATACCATTACATAAAATCTTCTAGCTATTATTTTTTAACGTAAGTACTAAAGGTCTTTCCGTTTAATCGGTATAGATTTTTTAAGCCGTTAAAAATAAATTGCTTTTTATTTTTGTTATTACTATAAACGTTACGAAAGTTATTACTTTAATTATTTTGTTTATTATTACCTTGGCGTTAACTACGTTTTTTTTTTTTTCCTTTGCCGTTTTTTTTCTTTTACGGCTCGGGGTAATTTTTCGTTAGGTATCCGTATTTGTTATAGTTGAAATAAAGTGGCTTTCCGTTCTTGTTCTATACGGGTTTGTTATCTCGGGAGTTATTGTTATTGTTGTTACTTTTTCCCTTACCTCTTTGGGCGTTATAGGATTTTCCGTTTTTTTTTTATTAGTACGGTTATGAAATTCGCTATTAAAATCGTCGATTAGCTGCTAGAAGGAATAACTAATCTATTTAAGCATTAATTAAATCGTTTTGCACTAGTTACTAGCGCGGTTTTTTATAGCAATAAAAAATATAATAATCTATTCCTTTAATCCGAGCTTTATATTACAGCCCTTAACCTCTTATAACAGCTTTTAAAACTTTGTAATAAACTATACGGGGTTTTCTTTATCGTATGTAATTTTACTAAATTTCTTCCAAAAGGACCTTTATTTAGCTTTACCTATTATTACGTAAGTTTTTCTAAGAGTCCTTAATATTTTCGTTCCTTTTTTAATACCTATAATTAACTTTAACGGCGCCTTTTTGTACGTTTTAATAATAGCCTTCGCAAAACGTAATTAATTAAGCTATTTTAGCTTTATTCCGTTCTTATAGCTAATCTTTTTAAAGGTAAATATTAAAACGTTACTTTAAAACTTTTAATTAACCTAGCTTACTAAGTAATTCTTTTTATTTAATAAAAAATTAAAACGTTTTTAACGTAGTTTTACATTATTACTAAACTTCTTGGAATTTTTCTTTTTTTCCTTTAGGCGAACGCCTAACTCGTTAAAACTGTTTAAACTACTAGGGCTTAAAAAACTGCTAAAGATGCTAGGGGAATTGTTACGACAGTTTCTTCGTTTTCGGAAACCTTTAAATAAATCTGAAAATAACCTATCCGAATCGTTAAAATCCTTACGTGTTATACTTTCTTCTTTACGTAACTTTTTTTTTTCGCTTTTTTCCCTTTTCGGAAGATTAAGTTTTTTAATAAATTACCTTTTTAATTACGTTTCGCCTTTTTTTAAGGGGTTAATCTCTTTTACGTCGTTCTCGATAATAACGGAAATTTCCTATAAACCTTCTGCTTTTTAAGCGTTTCGTAAAGCACTTCTGTAAATATTTATACTTTGCGAACTTTATATTGCCTTTAGTTAAGGCGGTCCTTATTAAAATACGCCCCCGAATTAAGGTATATCTAATAATCGTTTTACGATATTATTTATTTACTTTATTATATCGTTTTTTTTCTTTTGTTAAAACTTTAAATTTTTGATTTTATTTTCGACCAACCTGTATTTATATTTTCGTACCTTAACGTCTTTCTTAATTTTATTTAAGTTAGTACTTAGGAATATATAAAATTTGTTTAATTTTATTTAAAACTGTTATTTTTATATAAAAGTCTTATATCGGTTTTTTAACTGTTATTACTAAAGTAATAAAGCTTTTTCCGTAAAAGTTTCGAAAGTAAATCTTTTTCCTGCTGCCGCGCTTATTATAAGCTTTTGTTTTTCCCTTTCGCTATAAAACTTTTCGTTTTAAAAATTTTCTTAATCAAGAGGAAAAGGAAATAAATCGCTATTTATATACTTTTTATCCCGCATAAAAACGAAGCTCTTATCGGATAGGCTGCTTTATTCGATTGCAAGGAATTACTTTAAAATACGTTCTTGCTGTTCGTTTACTATCGTTAACCGTTTACTCTTTTTTAAATTAATTAAACGACTCCTTTTTAAATCTCGTGCCCTTTTTATTAATTTAACTTGTAAATAATTACTTCGTTTAACGTATTACGGTTATTAATTAATTAAAAAATATTACTATATTAATAATTACAATAATCAAATATAAAAATTTAGCAAAGTACGTATAGTTATTTTAGGAAAAACTAAAAAAATCTAGGAATAATCGCCCTTACATATACGTTTAACTGTACAAAAGATAGTTCCTGGACAAAGGCTGTCCTAAGCAGCATCTACAGCCTAGACGTACCAGCCGTAAGCACCTAAAAGCACCAATTGCCGACATAACCTTATTAATTAACGGGTTCCAAATTTCGTAAATATTCGTAAATTAATAACTAATTAAAAAGTTAATTTATATTTTAGGATTTAATTTTTATTTTTTTTATTTTTTTTTCATAACTATAGTTATTATAATATAAGCTATATAGCTATATATTCGCAAATAAGCTTATTAAGGTTTCCGATTAAATATTACAATACCGTTTTTATATACCAGGTAAATATAATAAACCTTATATAAGTTTTGCTAAAAAAATACGTATTTAAAAATACGGTTATATAAATATATTATTGTTTTGAAAATATATACGATTAGAAATAAAGGTAATTTAGCATTATTTCGTATTATAGTTATTTTTTTTTAATTATACCTTTTAAACGTTTTGTACCCCCGTTCTAGGCCTAAATATACGGTATTAAAGGCTTAAATTTAATATTTAAAAAAGGCGATTATAATATATTTCGAAATTAATAATTTTTTAAAATCTTATTATTATATTCGATTACTTATAGAAAAACTTTATTTTAATTCCTTAAAACTTTTAAAAAATATTTAAACGTTATAATTAATATATTTTACTTTCGGTTTTTAAAATAAATATCCCAGATAAAGCTTAAATACCTGTTAATCGTAAATATAACGTATTTGTATCTTTTAAGGTTTTTTTTCGAAATCTATAAAGTCGATAACGATTTTTTATTTTAATCGGGAAGTTCCTTTTTTTAGTTCGTAACATATTTATTTCTTAGCTTTTGTTTTACTATATACTTAATATTCGATTATTATAAAACTTTTTAAACGTATTCCTTTTATATAAAACTGTAACTAAGCAATTATTTTAAGCCTAAAATATTTTAGTTTTAAGTATTATATAGTACCGTTACCGGTTTGTAATAATCTCGTTATATATAAATTAACGTTACGTTTATAAATTACAAAAATTATATAAATAATTATTATGCTAATATTTTCGATAACGAATTAATTAAATTTATTTATTAACGTAATAATTATTTAATTATATTTATTTCGGATAAAATTATTAATTTTTCGGTTATTTTATTAATACTTTTTTTTCCGGAATTACCGGAAAAATACCAGGTTATATATAAAATTTTCGTAATAAGTTATATCGTATAAACGTAACGTTTTCGTACCGTTAAGGTTTCGAAATATTACATTAACTTCTTCGTACTTTTTAATCGGAACGAAATTATTACCTGTATATACCCCGTTACCTTATACAGTTTATTTAAAATTTAAAAACTTATTAATAAAGTTAAAAATATATATCGTAAACCCTAAATCCAAAATAGATAAATTTTTTAAAAGGTAAAACGTAACGTTTATCGTATTACGTTAATTAAAAATTAAAAAATATATTAAAACCCGTTTTACTTCTTTTAGGAATTAATTTATTTTTTAAATAATTATCTTTTTTATACCTTTCGACAGGCGGTTAATTTTTTCCTTTAAAAATTAATTAAAGGATATCCGGCCTTAAACGTATATTACTATCCTATCGTTAAAGCAAAAATCTGCCGGGGTTTTGTTAAGGAATACGTAATAATATTAGAAAAACCTATAGAAAAAACTTAAGTACGTTTTACAACGGGTTCCCTATATATCCGATTTTTAGCATTTTTACTTATTACCGTTTCGGTCCGAATAAAAACTTCCACGATTTCCTTATTTTAACCCACGCCTTAAAATCCTTCTTTGCGGTTAAGGGTTATCCTTAGTTTTTTCTTAATTAGGATTATCCTAATTAAAAAAGTTTACAGGTATCCCGTAAAAAGTTAAAAACATTATTTTAATATTTTTCGATATAAATTATAAATAAATTATAATCCAGTAATTTAAAAAGTTAACCGCTATTTCCTGATAATTAATTATACCGTTATTAATTTCGGCCTTCTTTATTATTTAAAACGTAATCGTTTAAATCCCTATAATAAATACTAATACTATATATAAATCGTTAATTTATACGATCGTTATTTTCGTCTTTAGGACCCTATATCGTTATCCTTAAGTTATAATCTTTTATTACCTTACGATTTATTCGTTTAATTTTTTCGTTAACTTCGAAATTTATTTTAATTTTTCGTAATACTTTCGTTAAATATTAATTAAAAGTTTGTTATTATATACCTTACCGGATTTAATTAACTTAACGTATTATTTCCGTAAATTTTTTCCTAAAAAAAAGCTTATTTTTTTAATTATTAAAAATATTAATTTTAAAATTTATTTTATAAGGTTATTATTACTTTTTCGGAAGGTATCGTATTTACGATTTTTATAAATATATACTGTAAAATCCTAATTATAAACTTATTTACTTTCGGTCGTTATCTTAAAGGTATTCGTTAAATAATTAATATAATCGATTTTTTTATAAATTTCTCCGGAAAATATAAATATAATTAAAAAACCACTTAAAATATTAATTCGTATCGTATACTAAATTCGTCGTTTCGGATACGAAATTATATTAAGTTTTATTAATTTAATAGGTTATAAAAATAACTAATTAGGATCGATATAATCCTATATATCGAAAACGTACGTTTTAACTTGGAATTCGCCCTTAAAGTAATCTTAGTTTTTAAATCCGTTATAAATAACAAAAAACGTTAACGATATTATTATTATTACAATTAATAAAATATACTAATAGTTACTATTAATATATAGCTTATATCGTCTTAACAATAGTTGATTAATTAATAATAACGCGAATTAAACAAATAAGATTTTTAATTATTAAATATAGGGGATATTAGTTGTATTGTTGTATTAGGTTAACTTGCGTATATTTTTCGTACGCGTATAGCTTTTATATAGCCTAGCAACGGAATATATATCTTCCGATCAGAGGGAGCCTTTCCGTATATGGGGTGCGTTTAGCACCCCCTGCTAGCTGACAGGTACCGACTTATAAGACCAGTCGTACATATGCGACTTTGGAATAAAGAATTAAGGACTGAAGTTCAATGGGAGCACAACTTAACCGTCCATATTAAATATCCTAAATATCTATCTCCTATACCAAAGCTACGGCTTGAAGAGCTTTAGAAATGATAGCGAGCACGGGCCCACGCCACTTCTTCAGCATCTATTTGGCCGTGTTCATGTTCCTACATGAGACTTCCCTCATCCCCCCGGCCGGTACCGATGGGCGGGACAATGGTCTCGAGGAACCCTACTCGCTTCCCGACCAGGTTGAGGCTGTCCAGGAGGGCGCGAGTATCATCCTCAGCCATTGGCACTACTACAATCGGGGCTTTGAGCCACTCAGGGCCGATTGGGAGAAGGGGGAGAAGGCGATTTGTGCCCAGCTGAAGACGAAGGAACGGGAACTGTCACTACTACCAAGAAAGAGGTAAGACTCTGTCGAGGCCATCACGTTCCGCAGGGGGCTAAAATAAGAGTAGAACGTAACCCGTCGATAAAGGAGAGTCATCGGTCTGGCAAGCTTAAATGGATGACGATCATTACTGGACCAGTCAATTGTTCGAGAAGTTGTGGCAGCCGAAACCGACTTTCACGAGGTATATGAGTCTTGTCTGATATTGCGTGTTGCAAAGGTATATATTGAAGTGGTGCAGGGTGCAGAGAGCCAGCACATAACTTGGCTGATCAATTAATCCGTGCTGCGTATGCATTTCTATAGTTTCATCTACGGGGCGCCCCCGCGAGCAACCGTCATGGAGAATCATCGCGGTCACAACACCGACTTCCAATAAACTTGCGTTGCCTTGGAGGGGGGGCAGGAGTGACTTGAGGTTTTCTTATTGGTGAGACGAGTGGTATTAGCTGAGTTTTGACCACATGAAAAGAAATTGTTATGGTGCTGTCTTATTGCCATTGGTTAGATACTAACTAGTCTGTTGTTGATATAGCACATAACCATCGCTACGTATAAAGTTTTAATCGATCCAAACACGGATTAAGCCCACTAAGCAAAACCATGGACTCATTGGAAGCTACGCGTTGTAAAGGAGATCTAGTTTTGACCGTCCTATGGTGTTATGGGTAATTTTAAAAGAGATTTGCTATTTCTGCAGTGGCCCCACTTCCACCTGGCATACACCTGACACACCTGCCAGTTCGCACCTAGTCTTCCCTCAGAGCCCCCCTTATGCAAAACACCCCCATTTTCAATTGATTTATCAAGGTGCACCCTCATCAACAAGACTTACAATAAACTTCAGCTATACTACAACAATGTTTCCCAGAACTAACGCGTTCTAAAGCGTTCCAACACCTCTGCAACCCCATATAGCAGTTAATTATCGTCAATTAGGTCAATCGCATCAGCCACAGCCGAGTCAGGCACCCATCTAAGGTCCAGGGCAGCCGTGGCGGTCGAGGTTATCGCCACCCTAGGTGCTGTAGACGGCGCAGGTGCTGTAGACGGCGCGAGCGCCGATGAAGCTGTAGATACTGTTAACGGTGTTGTTGTTATTATTATTGCTGCTGTTGCGAAGCTTTGAAAAAATCAAAGGAAATTAAGGAGTTGCAATTGCAATTACAATTGCAGCTGCAGTTGCGGCTACATACAATTGTGTTGCCAGGTGGCGGCGGTGTAGCAGGTGGTGGCAGGTGTAAAAAGTGGGACCACTGCAGAAATAGCAAATCTCTTTTAAAAACACTGTTGGGTATTCTGGCTAGGAGGCCCACTTAGTAATAGCCTACCTTGGATTAGAGGTTGCAAAAGGGCAGCATATTTTCGCATGTACCTGTGGTTGATCCATGTAAAAGCTATACCTAATTTTGGTAGCGTGGCTATTAGCGCGACCCACTGGTACCTGACAGTGTTTTAAATATTTTGCCTGATACCATAGTAGGAACCTTCTGTCTCAGAAACAGACCGCCCGCCGACTAAAATCATCGCTAGCTCTGGGTGTAAAAACCTCATCATTTAACTGCTTCATGAATGGTGCATAATAATACCATGATGCGGACAAGAAGAATCGAGCTATTCTACCAGAACGGATCCGTAAACTGCTTTGCAAAACCCCAACAACGTCAGGGCACTCAATGCCAAGGTACCCCTGATACTGGGTTGGCCAATGACGGCGACCCGGACCATAGTTTCTTCCATGGACAGGCTAGAGTGTGAATCTACTGTCTCACATCTCTCACATGCACTCCGATCCTTTGATGATTTAAGGTAGAAAAGCATCCACAGTGCAAGTCCTGCGTACAGTAATGCGCCAAGATTTCCCCCACCCCAAATCTCCACCATATCCCTAACCCTTATTACTTCGATATTCAATAACTTCAAAACCACAACATGGATTTAGAAGCCGCCGGTCGCATTTTCACCGCTGATCGCCAACCTAACGGGGAGTTTTCCCCCGAAGCTCGTGCCTTCATGATTGGTGCTGTTTTCGGGGGTGCAACCCAGACCCGGGTGGCCACCGCGATGGGGACTAGTCGTCAGAGAGTCGGGGAGCAACTTCGACGCTTCATAACTTACAGAACGGTCCATGACCTGCCACGCTCAGGGCGGCGGCGTACAGGGTACGCTGCCTGAATTGTCCGAAAGAAGTAGGATATTACTAATCTAACCGCGTTAAACCTGCGGAGCACGACAGATCAGTGAAAGCGAAGCCACGACCGCAGAAACAGCCGCGGCAGCCGGGGATCGGCCTTCAAGACCAAGGGGGCCATGGAGTGCGCGGCGCCTCTTAGCCCTTGCGGCCCTCTTTCCATCTCGACGCCGGGTCTGGGCCCCTCTGCCTGAGGCATGGAGCACTCTGGAAGGCGTCGCAGCATATCGGCGCCGGGGCCGAGTCGCTTCCCACTCAGGATGTCCGCCGCGAGGGGAGCGGACGCTAGGCCCCCCGATGTCCGTCATGTAGCGTCCGCAGAGGCCGCAGAAGAGCTGCGTGTAGATGTAGGTTACGGCTTGAGGGTGTTGCTCGAGGGCAGTGTTAGTAGCCTTAGGGGCTAGCCTACGTTGGACTTGAGGAAGTGCGCTTGCATTAGAACCAGGTTTGTGGCGCCTGCTCTCCATACGAGGAATGTTGCTAGGCTCCGGGCCTATCCGCGTGACCCGTTGTTGAGGCAATCTGGAGCGTGTAGGAGTATGGCGGGACATCCTGCAAGAGTAAAGAATAAGTAGTTCATGAATAGGTATCCCCAGTTCAGGTCTGTTTTCTCAATGGAAGGACGCTGTCAAGACTAGAACTTAGCTCGAGATGTCTTACGGATTCAGTGAGACATCTCCGAACAGACCACCCGAGACAGAAAGCGGCCTATTTGTAGTAAACCACATCCACCGAATGATTCCCAGTAAAGGATATGCGGGCATCTTCGTGAGTCTACAGAACCCAGATACTTGCACAGCCTTATGTTCCGTCTTTTCCCTGAATCAGCACGCTTGTTCGCGTGTATCAGCATAAATGCTATGGGCTGGCTGGGGCGGCATTGTGAATTTTCCAGGAAGTAGGAAGAAGCAACCCACGACGGCTCTGTCGGTAGATGATCTATGTGCCGGTTAATCCAGCTTGTACAGAAATATGCCACATTAGACATTAGGCACAATAACACTGTTCCACTGCTAGGGGGAAGTTATACAGAACTTGCACCGATTACTACATACAGTACACAGTTACGTTATCTACCTACACGAAGGCTTCATGGCCCCACTTAATTCACACAGTGTCCGCCGGCCACGATTAGAGCATCATGCGGCTGAACTAACTGAACCTGCTTAATAGAAGCGCTAAGTACACTGTATGAGTTACTGTGTTATGGATGTTTCCGTGTCCTCAGCTGAAGCTGCCAGATGTCAAGTCGACTTTTCCCTTATCGATATCTATCATAACCCAAAAGAACAGTCAACTGCGACAAGAATAAGATACAATTACACGCCTACGTTCACCCGCGAATACATCCAGCGGACGGATTTGACGATTCGTATCCATCATTTCCTCCGGAGTGGTACCAAGGCCTTCTCCAGTCAAGCAAAAAGGTTCTTCCTTTGACTCCGAAGAGATCTCGAACCCGTACGTCTGTCTAGCGACGTAACCGGCACGATGGCGGACCTAGACACCTACACGCACCTGCCGCTCCAGATCGACCCGCAGACAAAGGCCATCAGTGCTCCGACGTCCAAGTCGCGCACGCTCGCGGCGGAGCTCGAGGCGCTCAACGCGCTGCACCGGTCGCTCCTCTCGGTAGAGACGCCGGCGGGGGTGCCGCCGCCGCCGGTGCCGGTGAACCCGAAGCGCAGCGCGCAGATCACCAAGCTGCGGGACAGCGGCAACGCGGAGTTCCGTAAGGGCAAGCACGCTGAGGCCGTCAAGATGTACACGCTGGGTCTGCAGATGGCGCTGGGCAGGCCGCTCTGGGAGCCGCAGGGCCTCGTGCGCGAGGAGGTCGCCGCGCTCTACGCAAATCGCGCACAGGCGCGCATGGGTCTGCAGCAGTGGGCCGAGGGCGCCGTCGACGCCGAGGCCAGTGTAGAGGCCAAGCGCGTCGGCAACGGCAAGGCCTGGTGGAGGCGCGGAAAGTGCCTGCTCGAGATGGGCCGCCTCGACGAGGCCAAGGAGTGGGTAGGCAAGGGCCTTGAGCTCGAGGGCGAGGAGGGCGAGTTGGCCGCGCTCGGCAGGGAGATCGACACGAGGCTGGAGAAGGAGAAGGATAAGGACGGCGAGAAGGAGAAAGGTGGCTTGTGAGCGAGTGCGTGGGATAAGGGGACAGACGAGGGATTGCTTATGCGCTCGCTTATGCGGCGTGTATGCCTAGGGCGGAAAGGATATCTGGAAGCATCTGTTCGCGGACTTCTGTTTGCGCTCACGTGGCGTTCGGACGTTTTTGCTAGCTATTAGCATGTCCGCCTAGTGAATTCGCCAGATTACTGCGTATTGCCTTTTTTTTTCTGGCGTCGATATTGTCTGTTCTAGCAAACATGTGACGGGCGTCGCGGTATATGGCAGTATGAGCAAACTTAGAATGATTATCCTATTGAAGATTCTATGAAAAATTTACATCTTCAACCATGTTCGTCCTTCTCTCAAGAATACCTTATGCAGTTGATCGCTAAGAGGGGTATCCATATACTCGTGCCAGTCGTCGTGTTAAGGTCTCAGTTCCTTCGCGATCCAACTAATTACTAGTGCATGAGGTAGTTGCATCGCTCATATCCCTATAATGAATTCTCGTGATGGCGCATCCGCAAACCGTTCCAAAGCAAAATAAAAGGCCCGCACCGCCTCCCTGTCTGCAACCGAATGTCACTGATGTGTGGATCGACGGGTACTTTCCCATGTGGATGTTGACGAGATCTGGCACACCTGACTGATCCTCCGAGTGTGTGGAATAGGATTGCCGGAAATCCCACTCCAGGTTGCGAGATGTGAGAACCAGTACGGTCTTTCCCGTCGGGACCTATTATCGCCCATATCGTCGGGGGCTCAAGGGGTCGAATCTCCAGATTTCTCCCAGCAAATAATGTCGCCGATGATTCATACATCACGTCTCGTCACGGAAAACACATAGCAAGCCTATTGCTTCTCGCCGGCCTTCTCGTCCTCCTTCTCGCTATCGGTGACTGTCCCCTTCCGGGGCCTCATGACGGCGTCCTGGCCCGCCATCCGGCGGTCGAGGGCGCGGTCGAGCTTGGCCCCCAGCGCGAGCTTGCCGAGGTTCTCCGTCTTCTCCTCGGACAACACGACGCGCTGCTTGCTCAGGGCCTTGTTCTCCATCCGCGCCAGCCCGCTCTCGATATGGATGATCTCGGCCTGGGCGCTGTCGGTGGTCCGCACCGTCGGCGCGAATGACGGTGCCATGCTGTAGGTGCTATAGCGGACGGAGTCGCGGGGGGAGGTGACCTGTGGAAGGTGGACTATTAGTTTGTTCATCTGGGTGCTTGCTTTCTACGGCGATGGCTTGTGGTGGAAGGATCGAGGGAGCTTATATGGGAGAGCTAAGCTAGAGAGGTAGACAAGAGACTATGTACCAGATGCGTAGCCTCAAATGGATGCGAATAGTGAATTAAAGTGTCAGGAGAGCGGGTCATTTAGAATGGGCTGATGATCCCCAACGGTTTTAGGGCGGTAGGATGCGAGGAGGTTGTGATTTGAGGGTGATGGTAGGTGTCTCGTCGAGATTGAACTTACTGAAGGGGCCATAATCGGGCGAGATGATTCTAATGAGGTAGGCATGTCGGTTTTCTTTTCTCGAAGGGCCACAGAGGAGACGAGTCGGGATATTATGTACGTTAAAACAAAGTTTGCGGGTGATATAACTTCGTAATACCTGATATAAAACGAAAACTGGATCAGAGTACTGGGGACTGGTCCAGGGGCCGTTGTGACTCTCTCGACGTATCGGTGGATATCTCGGCTAGATGTCATACAGTAGTATATACGAAGTAGTAAGTTCAAATTGGGATTGTTGCCGAAAGTCTGGAAGGGGATGGGAATACTACGGGAGGAGGACCCCCTGGTTCTTATCTCTCCTGGCAACACAGACTACACATATTATGTACATGTGTATGTACGTACGTGCAAGTAACTTCTACTCATCGACATGTATGTATGAATTAGTGATATTGTTTCCCATACTCGGAGGATTCAATTCTGATCAATTGAGTTGATCTGAATAATTAATTCACGGAAAAGCCAGGACGTCTAGAAGCATGCGGAGAAAATTGAAGAAAGGGAATTGGACGATGGATAAGGCGATGCGACACGAGAACGCAGACAAGATGCCAGGTCTGTCTCTCTGTACTTCGTGCACAGACAAATTACGGCCAATTGTTGGCTGTTCGGGTGCGGCAAGGCCGTTAGTTACTCCATACATGTACACGTATGTATGTGTGGAGATATACGTACTTAACTACTACACGTACTGTACCTACGTAGAGTAGGATAGCTTATCTTCCGTATTTTCGTCGAGCTACGAATAAAAGCAACGCGTCCTTTGCCTGAATATTGGGTGGTTCACAAGATACTCCTTAAATGCTACGTCGAGGGGCTGGGAGGGGTTTAAAGACGACATACTCCACGTGGTCAATCTGCAGCTTATGTGCCCGATATAAACCAACCAATGGTGACCTTACCTTTGCCAACTACCTACCGCATAAGTGCATGATATACCGGTTCGTAGGTCAGGCTACAGAACCCCTTTCTGTCCGCTTGGAATGTGGAACCAGCCGACATATATCATCTTCCGGGTGCCTCTCATTCCTCCGAGAATAATCCCGATTTCTCTTATAAAATAAGCGCTGCCGTCATCGTCATCATGAATATAATATAGTTGGTGTTATTCTGTCGTTTCATCTTTATTAGCACTGGGGAAATTCAGTCTTCAGGTATGATTGTGGCTTTTGCAAGTGAATGCGGTCAGTGCTTATTTATGCAAGTTTCATGAGTGTCTTGGCATATAACATTGAAGGATTGCTACAACTCAGCGTAATATGCGAGTTTAGGCCGCGGCGTCTTGCGTCGCTGCCACACGGAGAAAACCGCGCGATCCTTATGATGCAGGTGACAGGTTCAAGTCGTTGTCACCATATGCTGGTTTCGCCGTTCAGGGCTCGTCTATTGGGAGGTTCCTACGTTAATAAACACCGTCCGAGTCGCTGCTGATGGGTGGGCAAAGTTCAGAAGCGGTTTTCGGCCGGCCCTACAGCCAGCATATCTCAGGCCAGTTCAGCCCTCTCAGCCCAAGGGGCAGCAGTGTCACAGTCTGACCATCCTTTATCTGGGTCTGGATTAACTAGAAAGTGGTCAGCCACAATAGTGCGTGAAAAGCATGACCTCCAGAGACGTAAAATAGGTACGCAGCATGCCACGGAAGGAATCAGGGAAGACAAGGGGTCTCCAAGACTATCTGCAAGATTCAATGGCTACGCTTGCCCATTGTGCTCCCCCAGGCTAGCTTGAATGGCTCCGCCTTGTCCGTTCGGTTTCGGCTCTATTTTGAGTTTCGTTGCCTACTTACAGTAGAACTATGAAGACCTCCGCAACTTCCAAGTTAACATGGCAAACCTAGGTACGTGGTAATGTATTAATTTATAGTGTTTGCGCTTGAGCCTATTAAGGTACGCGAACTCTAGCCGTTGCTTTGGAATACAGCGTCCAGAATCTCAACATAGCAGTGAACCAACCCGCCAACTACCGGTACCGCATACGTTACTGTATGGGCTGATGAGTTATCACTTTGTGAGGCTATCGAGATTCAAGAAACGAAACTGTCCCTTCCTACCTACAACTGGGTTAAAAGTCATTTGGTCGTCAAAAGTGAGGGTTATCGTCCGCGAGCTAGAAAAGTCCAGACCATGGGTCAAGCCCGAGCGCAAAACCGATCCCTCACCGGCTCGGCGTGCTTGTTGGTCTTAGCGACATCCTCTCTTACTCGGCACCTGTATCCGTCCAGATGCGGCATAAGATGATCGATAGACTCCTATCCTCCGTTGGTGTCACTCTAAGCACGCAGTTCTCACCGTCGTGTAAGAGTGCACTGCAGCTTCCGCACGTGGCTGTCGAAAGAAGCGGCTGCAATGCAGAGCGCCATTAGCTGCAAGTGACTCCCACGGCGCTGGGCATGTATATCTCGGTTGAAGGATCAAGTCATGAAGGCTACTAAATCGGTTACTTCGCACAGGATTGCCAAATTCCAATTCGTCATCTCGCAATTCCCCTCCCACGTCCGCATAGCCTGCTCTGCAGACCTTATGACATCCCGCATTGTATTATATGTCGATCAAACACCAGGGGTGGTCCACAACACCAAATCCTGCCATTGCCCCTTGATGCTGTGCGAGGGCGTCAAGGCGCGCCTCGAATCTGGTTCTACTGTAGGTCGCAAGGGTCGCCAATAGGTATGGTGTACCATGTCGCGTCATGAAAGAAACCTCCCTTCCAGAACACGCACATCTAAAGAGCTTGAATGTCTCGGCATCTCGCCTAGCATCCAGCATCTACTGACCTCGTTTTTGGAGATATCTCAGCTCAGCGGGACGTACCGGATGCGTCGTTTTCTGCATATCTATGTAGCAGTGCAGACTCTCAAGCCCAAACCCATTTGCTAGTCGCCGGTCGCCACGTGGCTTCCAAGCCCGCAGCTCTTGTATCAGGTAGGGCTTCGGCCGCATAAGGGGGTTGCAATCCCGGTGCCATTCAGGTTTCCAGAATGAGAAGGGCTTTGTCCCCCAGCTGATCCCTGACCTCCGCATCATTATCCCGACTTACCGGAATGCCACGAGGTGCCGAGGGTTTCTTCTGCAGCTGATCCTAGCCGTAGACCGTGTTGAAAAGTCTCACACTCCATGGTCATCTGCGATAAAGCTTATAGGCTTGTCAAATAGCGGAGGAGTTGATTGCGTTGGGGCCGATGTGCTTGATGAAAGGCAACGGCACTACTTGACACTTGCAGAACCGTCGGAGGTCGACGCAGTCAGACTAAGCCAGCCATGATATGCATGGCTCTAAGCAACGTTGCCGGTGTTAAGATATCCCTCCGATGATATTCTGCGGCCTCTTGTCAAACATGTCTACCCTCTTCTGGCTAAGAACACCACTGGTCGGCTTAGATATGCGCAGTGAATTGGGCGTATTCATATGGCCGAACTGCACCCAGGGTTACGCCGCTGTTGCATTCTGCTCGGCCGCAACACATCCTCGCATGATCGGTTTGAGTGGGAATATTTGGGGCTATTCAGAGAAGCCTTAGAGAGGTCCGGCAGATCCGAATCCCACGCAGTGTATTCTCGAGAAATAGCTAGCCGCGCTATATCCTCACGCGATATAGAGCGGCCCCCTGAAAGCACCAGCCCGTCGCCGCGGGTATATGTTCCACCGACCTTGGGGTTATTTTCAACCCAAAAAGGCTCAGCTCGTCTCCTGCGGTAAGGTACCTCTATCACCAAATTAGGAGGGCACATGGCTACATGCACGCCGAAGTAATGTATATTACGTCTACCTTATACTTGTCCTAGCTCCCTCTATACTACCTCGAACCCGTAATCAAAAGAATGGACGCCATTCCGCCCGGGTTAGTAAGTCGATATTCCTGGTACCATATACAGTCTTTGTTAACCCTAGTGTTGCCTCTTTTGACTCATTGAGGATGTTATATATGGCCCTATCAGCCGCCGTGCTTCCGCCCCTTATGTCCTCCCTTGGTACTGGAAGTCTTCGTTCTCTTTGAGAAGTAATCGACGTTGGTGTCGTGTCCTGACTTGCGTGACCCTCGAGAGCGCGGCGATGCAGCTGCCGAAGCTTCTTGGTCTTCCTGCTGTTCGGTCACTGCCGGGAAGTTCGCCGTGAAGTCGTATGTCGTACTTCGTTTGTGTCCGCTACTTCTTGAGCTGCCGTGCGATTTGCGACCGGACTTAGCGGTTCGGCCTTCTTGGAATGTCATCTCCGGACTGGACGCCCTCGAGGATGCTAGGTACCTGTGGTTAGCCTGGAAGTACCGGTTATTACTAGTCTAGCATGACGTACGAGCTCGAGTACACTTGCTACAGCAGCCATGCCCGCAGGGCTCCTCCATTACTTCATATCTATGAGTCAGGGGATTCCAGTCCTGGACGGTCCTAGGTACAGTGCACCACCCCTGAGTGTTCGGGCCTTTGTTACATACACAGCAGTTCCAGCTGCCTTTCAGCTTCTTGAAATTGCAGTTCTGCAACGGGCAGTGGACGTTGGTCGACTGGACGGCTGAATATATGGGATTCGAGCAAGGTGTCTCATACCCGGTGGTCATGTCGAAGCTGGCCTCCGGACAGTAAAGCCATTTGACCGATGTATGCGAGCACGGGTGGTAGTGCGGGTGTGCGTGACACATCTTTTCTGCGCCTCAAGTATTGAGAAGACGGTACGAAACAAATGGCCGCTTAGGATAACTATCCCATCACAACCGTATCTGCCACCGGACCCCGCGTCTTTATATGCTGCACATTCTCCATTTGACTCCGCCTTTCTGCGTCACCGACCTCCCTGGATCATTCACCCTTCTCTTCAGCCCGCTTTGCTCTATCCTGCGTGACCCCTGCCCGGACAATGGAGGTGAGAAACAGGAATGTCGGCGTCACCATGGGAATGACCATTCGCCTTGAAGATGAGGCTTCAACCGGGAGGCCGTATAGCACGTACTCGACAGGGATGGAGGCTTCGCTGCAGAAGCATGTCTTACTACCATCGACAAAGTCCTATTTGACCGGGCCAAGCTGTCGACACGAAGTCAGCCATGTTTCGGATACATGTGTAGGACTAGTGCAACCGGACGCCATCCCCATGTCGTCTGCGAGCTAGACGATAGGTCGAGGCAACCCCTTGGCGACCTGGCTCGTATTCATCTGATATAACGGGACCATGGTATTGGGCGCCGGGACACATCTGCGCGCGAGACTCGCATCTGTATGACGCTAAACACTATTGAGTTGCCCTTGTACATTCCCCCAGATCTGGGCGCCTTTGAAATGTACGCTGCCGCCACCCATCTGGGAAGTTGCAGATCTGGATCTATCCGATCTGTACCGGGGCCCTGGTTTCTGGGGATCTAGCGTGAAGCGGCCAAGGCGATTCCACAGCGCCTCATCATTCGCAAGTCATAAATAGAAGGGTACTTATGCTTGCTTTTTCCACCGCTCGCAAGCCTTGCCGCTCGTTCATCCTTCATAATTCAGCATCTCTCTGATGAACAGCCCCTCACCAGCTAAGCACTAGGCATCCCATTGGCAAGTCTCTTTGGATACGACTGGGTCTTTCCCGCTCGAACATCTCAGGGACTGTGGTAAATTGATTATTGCTCTACGTATATTTCCAGGGACTCGGTGCCTCCACCCACGCTTTGCTTTTGGCGGCCCGGCTCTCCTAGTGCTTTCTCCGGGGCGATTTGGGCCGCTGTCAGGCTGTACGCCACGATCTTGGGTCCCCGCGGAGGTCCACTCATGAAGGGCACTCGTTGGACGGGAGTGACACACACTTTATCAGCTGTGATTTCTTTTCTATTGCGGCTGCCGCCGCGAGTCTTGAGTTCTACTGCTCCTTGAGTAACCCCCTTCCAAAAGATTCTCCACGGGCGAATGGTCTCTCTTCGCCGCCCCTTCGGTTCCTGTACCCTGTATCCCTGCTCCTGCTCACCGCGCTCCCCTTTGTGAAACACATCCAAACGTATTCGTCGATTACTATCGCTGAAATTTGCCCCCACCAACCCCCCCGCGCTCCTCGGCCTCCTAGGTCTCGGTGGCAGCCTCGCATGTCTCGCAGCAGATGTGCTCGCACCGGTACTGCTGCCTGTCGATGATCATTACGCAGCTGCACCGTCCCTGCTCGTTCCACTCCTTGCCGCACCAGCAGCAGTTCCAGCACCCCCCTCGAACCTCGAACGGGCACTGCTCGCCAAGTGGGCACATGGCCGCCTGGGCTCCGAACTCGGGTGGCGGCGGCCACGGCACTGCATTGCGGATAACCCTGTTGCATGTCCTCCGCGCCTTACGGCTGCTTTGCGATGGCGCGGGTGCCTCCGAACAGTACATCGTGCGCGTCACGACGTGCTCGCATCGGAGCGTGTAGGCCGTCTCGGTGCACATGGTATGATGTGACGTGATGTTGACGTCGCCGCTCACGCGCCCGCTCTTCAAAGGGATATTAAGAGTATGGTGGTACGTGAAAAGTCTAATCTCCTTATTGCCCTCAGAGTCGGCTGTGTTTCTCGAAGTGTTGTAACGATGCCTTCCAAGCGGGAAAGCCTGTGTAATTCACAGAACTCTGTTGAAAAGATGCTTATTTGTCTGCTTAATGTCTCTCGATCTCGTAAGGTGTGGCTCCGTACATAAATCTCCATCTGCAGATTGTTTCCGCCAGTTCGTCAAGAGAGGAGGGCCGCTTCTTATCCTCCTCGGGATACAGGTACCACTGCCATGAACTGACGCGTAGCCTACACATCTAGTCATCGCTTACTCCTCTGGATACGCTCACTAGTGGTCGGGAGCAGGCCGTCGTGTTCTATCCGAGCCGGTGAGCTTCCCAGAATCGCAGCTTGGAAGTTCTACGCGTATGCATATGTCCATTGGACTGGCTTTGAACCGGGCGGTCACATCTGGCTAAAACTATGAGAACCTTGTCTTCAATGGAGTTTCGCCTAGGATGGGCGAGGCGTCCTGTCATTCGGCGCCGGTGGTCTGGTTCGTCACCTCTCCACCAGTCGTTTGGTCTCGTCTTGTTCAAGATCTTAGCCATGCAATCAACCGCACGACCACGACCTTCAGGCGGGGCGGGATCGGGGATCATTCTGCGAGATGACGCAGGTACCCTCAGGAAGCCACTTTCGTACTGGGAGATCGATAGATTGACAGGAAAGTAAAACCTTGTCAGAGATATAAGCTCTATAGGCGTCCTATTTAACCCCTTTGGCCGCTCGCGAGCCTTGTCCTACAATGACCACGTGGCCAAGTCGCCGAGGCCGCAAACCATAGCTCGATAGCGTGGCCAATATTATACAAGAGTAAGAACACAACCGAGACTGACTTCGATTCCCTGGTAGTCAGCTTCGGCCTCTTTGCGGCCCCTCCCCCTTTTTGGCGCGGTTCCACTCCTCCAACACTCCCAGCCTCCCCGCTTAAGCCGGATCTCACCTCGCATCTTTCCATCTTTCATGACCCAACAAGGTTCCGCCGAGCCCAATACCAAGATGCCGACAACGTTCCCCTAGGCCGGTCTTTGGCAGGCAAAAGGAAGGTCCGCACGATATCTGCATGCACTCGTTCGACTCATTCGACGCCTCTTCTTCGTCATCGTGACACTACCTCGCTTGTTCGCAAATAGGCCCCGCAGCACCTGGCAGACAAGGTGATATCACAGAGTGTCTGGAACCCTCTTCATCGGATGGACGCACCATCGATACGTATTGCCTCCCCTCCTGGCTTCTACAACACGTCCACCTCCCACCCATGCCCTCCAACCTACAGCCCCCGGAGCTGCAGTGCGGCGAGAAGGGACATCCGCCCGTGGAGGGTCGTTGTAGTCTACCCCTCGACGGGACTCCACTCGGGCGCGTACGTGAGCTCCCCACACGGATATTGGACGAGCCGGACGCCGCCATTGTCAATGTGGGAGTCAGACACGGCGCTGAGAGGGCTCAGCGGACTGGCGGTGCTGGCCGCTAGCTCCAGGATCGGGCTTGCGCAGTTCGAGTAGTGCACCGCGTACTCGACGTTCGGCACGCACGGCGAGACGTGGTGGTAATAGAGGTAGTAGTACGTGCGCATTGCTGACCAACTTTTTCTTTACTTTCCTTTCTTTCGATAGCCCTTTGAAATGGAGATAGATCATCTGTCGATAACCCGGGCAATCCCGCCAATCGATAAATGCTGCCTTCTTCTGATCGGCGCTGCAGAATCTTCTGCCTAAGCGCAACGCCCCCTAATCGAGCCACAACACTTGTGAGAAGGAGGGCGCAGCTTTCCCTCTTTTTGGCGTCTTTATGGATGCAAAGACCATCTTGGATGAAACAAGATTCCTCTGGCCAAATATGCTCGGTGCTGGATAGGCTCTGAGGCCCGGGGCTAGCTTTCTCGATGGATCGCGGTGCGGTTCGTACCACGGGACGCGAAGCACAGTGTAGGCACGAGGTCTGTCGCGTATGATGTCCGTGCCGATACGACGGCGCCAATCAGTCGGGACTGGTCAGCCTGCGTCGGTATATCAGATAGATTTACTATATAGGGGGCTCTCGTAGGTTGCTGATGTTGTGTGATGCGGTCACCTCAGATTCCTCACCGCAGTGATCTGCGAATCATGGAAGTATTGGCCCCGAATGCTTCCCTTCCCAAGTAGACCATCCGAGTGATTTGAAGGGATAGCCATATATATAGATATGGAGTTTGCTGATCCTCACCGCGATATACGACTTCGAGTCAGTTGTCGGTATCCGCCTACAACTTCTCCCAGAACCTCCACACTCGCAGCGCATGTCCCGACTTGGGGAGCACAGAAGCCCCTTCAAGCGTCGGGCATAATTCTTATCGATGACATGTATATGAGTGATACCCAATACCATGGAGTACTTGCGATGCACCCTCCTAAAGGCTTGGCAAATCTCCAATATTTCACAGCCGTTGTCCGACCTTCCTACGCGCTCCGTCCCTTGCGTTTTGTCTCCATGTGGTGGCGTTGATCGCACGGCAAGATGCAGAAAGTGTGGGGGAGATAACATCAGTAGTGGTAAGACGGTTAAGGCAGCGCTTGAGACATCGCATGATTTCGAAGGCGTGTATTCCTTCGAAAGCTTTTGGGATCAGCCAGAGGCGCACGTCGAAAATGCTTATTGAGTACACTGAGCGCCTGAAGAGGAATCATGGCCTATGAGAGCACCCTAGCTAATCACCCTTCCTTAGCAGGCCAAGGTGACTCTTTCGAAGGCTTATTCCCTCCATATAAGACTGGAAAACGTATACATCCATCATACCACGGGGGCCGCAAGTCGAGACGGGCCTTCGTGGCGCCGAGGGCAACCCGGACGGAGAAATATCTACGCGACTGTACCCCAGTAGCAGGTACGTTATGTCTTGCTTCACCTATATTCACCGAGTATATACGGAGCAACTAGCAATATCAACTCCGCAGTCGCGGCAATAGGGAGAATCCGCGACTTCATGTCCGCTGGCCCTGCAATCCAAAGGGTTAATAGAGATACCCTGAATCAATCTGTCGGATGACTTTCATGCCGATTTTCAGTTCTAGTAAGTTGCTTCTGCAAAGGTTCGAGAAAAATGCGAAGAAGATCCGGTCGTACGGGCCCCTGAGACATCAGCACATTTTTCCGTGGAACAGATTTCCCGATCTCGGCCGGCCACAGTTTCACTATCCTCCATTCTTAACGTCGGGCTGTCACACCGCGGGTGCACCGACGACGCTCGCCTAAAGATCGACCGGAGTCCTCGACATGGTATAAGAGGATTTCGATGCCTGCATTATACCGTCCATCACAGCAAGGAGGGGGGATATTCAACCAGAGAAGGAACTACGGCTCGGCACGAACACTAAAGCGGCTGCCAACATCAATCCCGGCAAATGTGGATAATAATATAAATATTGATAGTAGCTGTACTAAGTTACGGTCTGAGTCGCTGCTTTATTATTATTATTTTTATCTCGAGCATCTGGGCTTTGCCTATGGCCCCCCCCCCCCCCCAAGGACATGGAACCCGAATCGCTACCACGTCAGGGGGGAGAAGGCATGCGAGCCTCAAGCCGGTAGGGCAAGGATGCCCATGCTTATCTCGACTTGACAGAAAGGCAGCTGCGCCTGGACTTCACGTAGCAGAGAGCAGATTCGTTCTGCGACCCATGGGCCTTGAGGTGAGTGTAGGCGATGACCTCAGTTGGCTCTCCCATAATTGCTGAGGAACCTAGTAATATGACGCGTACATCGATATTCGGGCGGACGCAGTCCTCGAAACCCAAGCCGAAATTGGCCGAGAATCACACTGCTTCGGTCGACGTAGTTTAGGTCTTCAAGTCGGAAGCTTAGAACATTATTCGTTATTGCGGTCATGCTTCGAGTGTTACCGCTAACAACACATAATGCAGGTAGGCCTTTCTGGTTAGTCAAATCTTCACCTTGCGGGCTGTAGTATCTAGTCCCATAAGCCAAATCATCTTCGGCCGGATGAGGGCGGATCCGCGGCGCTGTGCCAGGTTAGATTGGTGTGGCGCATAGATATACGATTATGGTCTGATCCTCAAAGTGAGGTTTCCAACCAAATGTAAAGCATGCGGCATACTTCAGAGGTCATGTCATCTCTATTCTGTAAGGTTGAGCTAGAAAACTGGTTAAAGGTTGTGATGCCCATGTTTATAGACATTTCAAGTAGGCGCCGCATACGAAGTATCACACTCCAGGCAGAAAGGATGAGAATCACTAGACCTATCATCTCCTTTGCCTACAGATCCTGAGGGTTTTGGGAAGCTTCGAGTCCTGAGAATAATCGCACGTTGGGTCAGGGGTCTGCTTTTGCTTAGATTATGCATATGCTTTTGTACGTGATATCCTATGTGATGGCCCTCCGTTATGTGCATATCCGTCCGCTACTGGCGGAATTACCCCGCCAGGAACAGCGCGCCTTTGACGATACCCCGCTAAAGCTCCCCGTTCTCGACTGAAGTATTTGTTAGGACCGAATGCGTTCTGGTGAAAGATCAACCGCACTCTCTTGTAGACTGTCGAGCCCTTCACCAGACGTCTACTTCCAGACAGAGCCTATCGGAGCGTATTGATATTGCTTCATATATCGTGGAGGACTTTCCGCCCATCTCTCTACGCTCTGAGAGCTACACGTGTGACATCATGGAACACGACACTAAAATTCGTGAGCTAGCCCCCTTTACCCTTGTTGTGAATATCGACCACCCTGGCGGACCTCAAGGAATGGTCGCAGCGGGGATTGCTGATCGTTATCTCATGCGTATAGCTCCTTATATGACGAGTGACAAGACGTCCTTCGCCTATGTCTCAGCTCGTGATCGATGGCCAATTATCATAGTTAGTACCTCCTGGGAAGCGTGTCGCTGTCGGTGCATTCTCATGGCATGTTTACTAAGCCCTCTCACCAGACTCAAGCCATTGATGACCTGTATCGTTCAGTTTCTGATTGCGACGATGCTGCCAAGCGAGATGAAGGAAAGAAGATCATCGAGGAGCTGGCCACCTTGAAATACGAACTTCAACATGACCGAAAGCTTACGTAAATAACCACCCCGGACGTCCCTGGATTAAATATCGAAGCTGACTTTTAGCAGTCCGATTCGAGATGATGGTCAGCCTGACGTATCGTTGTATAACCAGGAGCTTGAGAAGCTAGGAACCCCGACGTGGTTCAATGTGCCTTGGCTCTACAGCGAGTGTTATCTCTACAGGTACCTAGCAGCGCTGCCGCTTCATGCACGAGACTAACTGACCGCAAGATAGACGTATTAGCACATCCTTCAACCTCTCAACTCACTGGAAGAGGTATGATGTCTTCGCCCGGCAGAAGATCAAGACGTTCCGGTCTTCCAGGCCTGCGGTCTTAGAGCTCGCTGCGCGTTACAGGGAGATCGTGACCCAGATGGAGACGGACAAGAGCAAGACGGGCGCGGAGCACGAGGAAGCCCAGAGGATCCTGTTCTTCGAGATGTTGGAGATCTGCCTCTGGGGTAATGCAACGGACTTGTCACTCCTGACCAATCTCACATACGAGGATATCCAGAAGCTGCAGGGGTCGGAGGCGAGGAAGGCCGCTGAGAAGAACATCCTGGTCAACGATCTAGGAGCTGCCTACGACGCCCTCCTCAAGGCAAAGCGCGAGGGCAAGAAGGAGCGGCGGGTAGACATCGTCTTAGACAACGCCGGCTTTGAGCTCTACGTCGACCTCATCCTCGCAGGCTACCTCCTATCATCAGGTCTCGCCACCGTCGTCGTGCTGCATCCGAAGGTGATCCCTTGGTTCGTGTCAGACGTGGTGCCAGAGGACTTCATGGCCCTGCTCAATGCGCTTGCCGACTCTAAGACGTTCTACGAGACACCATCCGACGACGAAAAGCTGCAGGACAAGACGCCGCCGCCCTTGGCAGACAAAGAGACCGAGGACCTCCAGTTCCTCTTCCAAGAGTGGGGCCGACATCATGCCGAGGGAGAACTTGTCCTTCGCCCAAGTCTCTTTTGGACCGGGCCCGGCAGCTATTGGAGACTGCCGTCGACGGACAAGGGGCTCTACGAGGATCTCAAGAATAGCGAACTGGTCGTCTTCAAAGGGGACCTGAATTATCGCAAGTTGACCGGCGACGTAAGTACCTTGTCTACCACGCCACACTCCAGATAGAGACCTGAGAAAGATACTGATGCGAACAGGCCGCATGGGACCCCACGACGCCATTCACCGAGGCAATTGGACCTCTTGGTCCGCGGTCCGGAGTCAACGTCCTGGCGCTTCGCACATGCAAGGCCGATGTCGTCGTCGGACTCAAACCGGGAGAGGACGAGAAACTTCGCGCTAAAGAGGGCGGAGGGGGAGATAGTGGTGCTCGAAAGTGGGCATGGAATGGGAAATGGGCGGTTGTATCCTACTCAGAGGGAAAGTAAGGGGGCACGTGCATGATAAACAAAGGACGGTCGTGTTGATAGATTATTCTTGTAGATGCATTAGATAGACTAGAATGTGCTCATAGAGCCATCAGACGCTTACTACCCCGGTATTCCGTGGCGTTACCTCCATTCCACACCCTAAGCCATCCATCGCATACTTGGGACCTGGCAACGAGAAGCACATAATCTTCATTTTGAGTAAAACTGACCGTTGCGCTTTGCGATTAGGTGCACCATCTTACCAGTCATTGACCGGCAATAGAACAAATACCCTTAAAACGAAAAAGGGGTATCCATACCTAACCGAAACGCCGCCGGACGCATTTCCCGCATCCTTATCATGCCTACCTAACCATTTTACCATAATCCCATCCGTCGAAATCACTAAGAACGCCGTAGTTACCCCTCTCTGCCCTTGGCGCAGGTAAACGAGCCGGTACTCATCACGGCCGCACGACCTCGCCGAAGACCTACTCCTTAGCCTCTTCCGTCTCGACCTTGACGTCTCCCCCGCGAAAGCCGTCGGGCGTGGGCTTCCGGAAAAGAACCTCCTTGTCAACAGGCGTCTTGACGGCGACCTGCCCGCGCACTGCCAAGGGCGTCTTCTGGTACACCCAGCGGCCGACCAGGAAGGTGGAGACGGCCCAGAGCCAAACCAGCACGGCAATACTAAACGTAAAACAAAGGGCCGGAACGAGGAAGAGCAGGGCGACGCCGAACCAGAAAAGGGAGAACAGGACCGCCGACGCGAGAGCGAAGCCGACAGTCGAGATGACGAAGGCCGTGAAGACGAGGAGCGGGAGGAGGGAGAAGAAGAGCTGGGACGTGATGAAGGACTGTGTGGGAAGAAGTTTCGTTAGCTTAGGGAATGTATCTCGCGCCGGTTGGCTAAATTGTTGAGGATGCTGATGGTAGGTAACATACGAAGAGAATGGGCCTCTCCTGGGCGAAGGCGCTGATGCTGTTGTACGCCTTCTGTCGAGTCTCCGGACGTACCGCTCGATCAACCTGGCGCTGTCCAAAGGCTAGGACACGCTGAGCGGTTGACTTGGCCCTTTTGGTGGCATCGTTGACGGCCATCGTTTGCTTGGGATTGATGCGGCTTGGGCAGATGGCGGGTAGTTTGGAATTGGGAGTGCAGGCGGCAATGGCGATGACCGGCAGATGGGGGAATATGGTCTGGAGGTCTAATGGACCCGGGAATCCCAAGTTATTATACCAAGTTGTACGACGCCTACATGTATGCGACGGAACGTCATTAACACGATAGGTATAAACTTAGTATGTATGTACCCAGGGTGCACGTCGAAGACGCGTACTTGCAGCCTTACCCAATTACAACGACTACTAGATTCCTAGATGGGATTCCTAGATGGTGACGTCAGATACAGATTAAGGTTAGCTGGGGCACCAACCTCTGTCTGGTATTGCATTACCCGTTACTTACAAGAATCGGGGTCCGTCATGCTACCTCTTTTATTACCACTGGTGGCCCCGGGGGTTCCAAGATGCTAATCCGAAACCACTACGAAGAGGTTCTAAGAGTTTAGAGAGTTGGCAACAGAAGCTCTACACATTACCCCATGCCCCTAAGTTGGTCAATTTCATGCGTCGGCCGGAGGGTAACAAGCCCCAGTTCAGTAGATAGTGGACCGTTTTCCGAACTTAGGTATATTATTCACCAGCTTAGGGTGCTAGCATAAACGTTCGCAAACTAGAGCTGTATATGCTACATTCAACTCTTAAGACCGCGAAATGGCAGGGTTCAAATTACCAACACGACACACCATTTAAAACTCGAACAAGAGCGATCTAGACGAATTCATAAAGATAGCAGTGAGCTTGGTTACTACCGCGCCCTATGAAGGAGCACAAGGGTTAGGATCAAGCTTCCACTAGTATCTCGCCCCGACCATTGACAAGCCGAACGCTAGTCTGACTCCTCCTCAACTTAGCTTTGGTGACCAGCCCCCGCTCATCCCAGTTGAAATCCACAGAGCCGCCCCCGCGGATCCTCAGCCCCTTGACGCTGCCGCTCTTCCACCTCTCCGGGATAGCGGGACCGAGCACCACGGTCCTGGTCTCGCCGGCGGCGTCGTGCGGCAGGGGCAGGTCCACGACCAGCATGCTCAGGATGGCGCCCCCGAGGCCGAAGTTGGCGTCGATCTGGAACGGCTCGTTGTCGGCCGAATACATGCTGAACCCGTTGCCGGCGAAGTTGACGTCGATGGCGTAGCGGAGCTGCTCGTACGCCCTCTGGGTGTTGTTCAGCCGCGCCCAGCACGCGGCCCGCCACACCTTACCCCAGCCCGCGTTAGCGTCGTCGGCGTTCCCGTTGCCGCGAGATATCAGAGTCTCCTCGACGGCGGACTGGATGGTGGAGTTAGCGTATCCGTTCTGGAACGAGGACACGGAGTACCCGGGATGCCAGCCCGTGAGATGCGAGAGGTGCCGATGCCTGTTCTTGGTATCGTATCCGTACGAGTCCGGTAACTTCCACTCCTTGACGCCGCCCCATTCCGTAATATGGAATCCCTTGTCAAGCATATCCAGGCTCGATTTGACAGCATTAAGGAACCCAGTGTCAGGCTCAGCGACGATCAGTGCACTCGATAAGACGGCGTCGAAGACGTGGTGGATTTCTTGCTGATAGTGCGCGCAGCCAAATGTCGTCGGACCGTGCTCTGGGCTATTGCACGGATTGACTACTAGAGAACCGTCTTCAAAGAAGGCATCTTCTTGTAGTTGCGACAGCCAGAACTCGGCGACCCCTTTCACTAGCGGGTATCCTTGATTCTTGAGCCAAGTGATGTTCTGGGTATAGTCGAAGTTGTTCCAGATATGCTGCATCATCCACGCAGGGGCGGCAGGATCTGTTTCATTAGTCAAGTGTGTTTATAGGAGGTCACCATTAGGTCCACTCACAATTCGCCCAGCTCGCATCGGACTTCATAGCGGTATGGCCGAAGATGTTCATCTCATTGTGTACAACCCAGCCGCTAGCATTGTAGAGCATCCTGGCCGTCTCGGATCCTCTGGGAACCCAGTTTAGTTCCATGTAATTCCAGAGAGCATCTTGTGTTCTGCTGAGACCGGTCTGGTCGGCACCCCAGTAGTTCATCTGTAGGTTAATGTTTGCATGATAGTCGCCGCTCCAGGCCGCGTGGGGTCCCTCGGCCCAGCGTCCCTGAAGATTAGCAGGGAGAGAGTTCTCTCGGGAAGAGGATATGAGTAGATGGCGGGAATAGTCGAAGAGGAGTCCTTCTAAGTACGGGTCCCCAGGGCCATCGGAGGAATATTCGGCAATCAGGGCGGACGTCTCCGTTTCCGCAGATCCCTCCGGGTCTGGCAGATTGAGCTCAAAAGCACCTTCCAAGGCGCTGTAATCCTCAATGTGCTCCTTTAGGAGAGCTTGGTATGACTTTGACACTGCGGCGGCAGTAACTCTCTCTACCTCCGGGCCGGGATCTCCCCCCCTGAAGGAGTACCCGTGCTCCGCGTTCCCTTTCGTCCGGTCGAAATCCGTACCTGCGCCGATGACTATGAACAACGATTTCTGACGCTTGGTAGGATTAATAGTCAAGACACCGGTATCCGAACAAGACGTCGAGCTGGACCCAGGCCTGATCTTCGCGATAGCATCATACTTCATTCCCAGTGGGGGGCCGGTTTGTGTGTATCCAGTCAGACGAGCGTAGTCGCGTCCGCATGTAAGGTCCACCAGATCCCGTTCCACAAGAAGATTCTCGATCTGTATGCTGACACGTGGGAGAGTCGTGCTAGATGAAATGCTGTAGACGCAGACTTGGTCTGGGTAAGAGCAAAAGAAGCTGTTGACGAAACGCGCCCCTCCGGAATGGAAGGTCGTTGAATGCACTCCTGTTTTCAAGTCTAGTGTTCTCTTGTAATTGCTGTAGTCGGTGATGCCATCTAGGCTGACGGTCAAGTTCCCCAAAGCTCTGTATGAGCCATAGTTGTCATTTGGGCCGGTCAATGGAGATAAATCTGCGAGGTATGTGTTAGAGGGCGCCAGTGTGGCTGGCCTTGAGCATTCTTACCGCCGGTTCCGTTCTCAAAGATAGCTTTCCTTATACCAGGCAACGCCGTGTATTTCGCAACATCAGGGTTACCCCCCGTATAGTTCTACGGTGGTCTCAATATCTATTCCAGTGCGTAAACAGTTCGTCAGACTAACCTCTGCCTCGAAGGGGCCACCAGACCACAAGGAGTCCACGTTCAGGACAGCCTTGTCTGAACCTGGTGCACCGAATGGGATTGCTAGAGAGAACGCGTGATTAGACTAGCAAGGAACATCCAGGAGGCTTACTTACCTCCAAGTCTCCCATTGCCCACGGGATAACCCGTCTTCAGAATCCAGTCATCGCTATCCTGCGGACCAAAGGCAGCTGGAATAGATGACCAGAGAGACCTAGCGCTGGCCACTGTAACCCAGGTACCGATAACCGTAAGCCTGTGCATTAATGAACGCATGGTTACGGGCCCATCAGTCAATTACCACTTCCCGTCGACTCAATGAAACCATAGCCCAATCGCCGGCTTCCATGCTTGAAGCTAGGGAGGCTTTTTATGTGTGCGGCTATAAAACGGCGGGCAGAATTAACCCTGCTTCTCGACGTATTGTCCTGCATTCCAATCAATTTTCCACCATACAGCTTAGATGCTCTGCGGGGCTCAGGGCTTGAAGGATGGAGAGCTCCCCGGGTTCCCGGTACGGATCCACCGAATCACCATTCCTGACCCCGTACTAGGTGGTTCTCAGTATTGTCCTGCGTGGTCTGTATTCTTCCAGCTCAGATTCTTCGAGGCGGAGGCTTTCCTCGGTACTTTCAGGTGATTGCTGTGGCATTGTGCCTTCCCCTCACGGAGAAGCTGTTTAGGCTGTCTATTATGAACACAAGCGGCATAACATCGCCGTAAGTGCAAAGCGGGTAGACTGCCAGCACCTCGGTATTGGCTCGCCTGAGAAAACCTTGCCAGTAGCCGCTCTGTCGAAGAACAACCCTATGATGAGCCGAGGGCCCGGCCTCCAAGACTGTCAGTGGGCTATTCTACAAGAGCGCGCTCTCGGCCTTCCTTGGCGAACTTCAGTTAGACCTATCTGACCGGACTTACCAAAACCGGCAATTTGGGGCCTGCGTGGTTGAGCGTGGAGGACTTCGTTCGAGGGAAGGTCTCGAATCCTGTGAAATGTGCTCTCATGTACCCATTAATCATGCATTAGGGACATGTTGCAGCCAGTTTCGGCGTCAGAAGGATCTCCCTTGAAATTGGGGCAGATTAAGTAAGTATCTTTGGTATGGATCTCAGGATGCGGGGAATTGCAGGGATAAGAAAGCCTGCTTAAGGCTCCATCTTCAATCAACGGCTTTCGGAATCTGCAGGTGGAACAGCTTGGAGAACGGCGCTCTACTTCGTCAGACCAGCGCGATGGGATTCACGAGTTTCTCGTCAAATTTGAAAGAGCCAAGTGTGTACATATTAATCACGGCCCAGGGGACAGAAAGCGGTCAAAGCGGTAGCCTTCCGGTATGAAGGTGACCAATCATGATCCAATCAATTGGGTATCAAATCGAATCTATCGCTATCCAAAATGCCACCGAATATTACCCTTAAACCAACCCAAGACCAAGATTATACAACAGTCATAAGATTCTTACAGCATTCTCTGCGCACCCAATCCATTGAAAGCCAGAAGGTTGGTGCTGCCCTTAGGATCACGAACAGCATTCTTAAGGCCCATCAGCCTGATCTTTGCGATGACGTCCGCCGGCTTCTCTAAGCCGTACAGGGCTTTCAGGTAAGCCGCCAGGCCAGCAACGTGAGGCGTCGCCATGCTCGTGCCGGACATGTACGCGAACGAGTCGTCGCCTCTGATACCGGCTGAGAGGATCAGGTTGCCCGGGGCGAAGACGTCGACGGCCTCCCCCCAGTTCGAGAAGTCGGCGCGGGAGTTATTGACAGAAATGGCACCGACGGTGAAGGAATAGGGGGAGCTGGCGGGCGTGTAGAGCGAAGCATCGTTATTGTCGTTTCCCGCAGCGACCACGACCAGAAACCCTTCTTCGTAAAGGGCCTTGACAGCTTCGCTGGCGGCGGTGTCGCTGCCGAAAAGCCCCAGAGACAGGTTAACGACGCTCTTCGAAGTACGGTTGTTCTCGGTAGCGTCGTTGTACACCCATTGCGCCGCCCTCAACAAGTCCTCCGTGTCGCCGTCGCCGTATCGGTCGAGGACCTTGAGCCCAATGAGGTTTGTCTTCTTAGCAACGCCGAAGGTGCGTCCACCAATGGTGGCCGCTACGTGAGTCCCGTGACCATGGATATCCTCCTCCGTCTCGTTGGCCACGAAACTTTTGCCCATCACTGCTCGGCCCTCAAATTCGGAATGCGATGTGCGGATTCCTATAACCAAGGGTTAGCCGAAGCTGAGAAATCCATCACCACGGAGCAAAACACTAACCAGTATCAAGGACATATGCCCAGGTATCCTCGCCGGCGGTCTCATCGTAGCGGTACGTCTGGACCGGATAATCATCCTGTATTTCGAACGAGATACTTCCCAGGCCCCAGGGCGCCAATGGTTGTGTAGCCGTGTCCCAGATGTGGATTTTCTTAGTCGCCTCAACCGACACGACGGCACTGTGGCTCTTGATCTCCTCTACGGTCTTCAGGTCGAGCTTCGCCGAGTAACTCTGGTGATCGCGGATCTTGAAACTGTGTCGGACTCCCTCGTTCCAGGCGTGGACAGACTTTCCCCTCCGGACGAGGCTTCGGCCATGCACCTCGCGGGTGAATTGCATATGGTCCGCGACGTCACGAGCGTCCAGGCCTCGCTTTAGCGTGACGATGTATTTACCGACCGAGTCATCGTCCGTAACTGGCACGGCAGAGACCGCTGGGAGTAGAGCGACAAGGAATGTCGCAACCTTCTTGAGTCCCACCATCTTGAATCGTCGAAAGACCTCAAGAGCTTTCACGCCAGAAGAATCGGATAACAAACGCCCAGGAAGCTCAAGAGGGGATATCTACGGTTGGAACTGATTTCCTGAACGGCTTGGCTCTTGTGATGCCTGGTGATGGACAAGAATCTCATGTCCAGCGCGGACAGAGTCCATGTTATATATTCAGTTCACAACCCACGAGACCATGTCAAATAAACGAGAAGGCGTACCCGCTTAGAAGGCCCAAACTGGATGGAGGTGTCATTACGCATAGCCGCATGCTCCCGGGGATCCCAATCCGAGAGACCAGAGCTAGCGGAAGAGTTAGGCAATTCATATCTTGGCCGAAGTTTATTCACAGTCAGGTCGTGATCAAAGTCATTGACACTTCCTAGAACCCACAAACCAAAAGTGTGTCAGTTATTTTGACCGCGACCTGAGGGCCTCGAATGAACCCGCCGTTTAACTGAGACCGTGAATCCATTTTTTTTTTTTTTTTTTGGTTGATATTAATAGAATTATCCACAGCCCCTGCCCATCGTCATGTTGCTAGACCCAGCAAGCCCCAGTCGACTCCGCTCTACATGGCTCGGTGGATCGCACCGGCCATCCCAGCTCTAGGGAAAGCTCTGCCGCAGCCGGATTTATGTGATGCTTGGTGAAATCATAGATATCCACGCCATTATGGCGCCGCAGCTCGGCACCCCGTTCCTATTTCGGTCCGGCTTTAAGATAGCCAGCCTTGCAAATATTCGGAAGCCGCATCCTTCCTCTGCGGTCGAGTTATTTAGGCTGAGTATTTGGCAGGGCGAAGCCGGCGATCCCTACATTCTTACCCGAAAGACCGCAATTACCTTACGGAGATCGTGATGTTAGCTGCGCTAATGAGTTAAGGTCTTACTGAGACAGGGGCGTTGTCCATCATCATAACTAACTTGGTGATTAGTCAGATAAGCAGGTTCCTTGAGACCAAAACAAGACATCGTCAAGTCTGAACCTCAGTATGCGCTAGCGGAGTTCGCTTAAGGTAGTTTCTATCCAGTCGAAATGTACATAGGATTATCTGTCTTCGCCCCGACGCCATGAGGCGGAGCTGAAGGACGTGGTTTATTTCGGCTCTGGCCGTTGAGAGGTCCCGCTTGATAGGGCTAGGGATCCTTCAGAGTAACGCTGCAACCGAAATCTCTGACCGCCCATACACAGGCTTCCCCTTTAGGGACGAATGATCGTCGGGCCGTGCCTGAGATGGACTTTGGATAGTGTACGCTGGGTGACTCAGGGAGACGGTGTTGCTCCATATGCCGAAGAGCTGAATTTACGGGAATAGGCTGGGAAATAGACGTCTGCTGGTTCACCCAAAAAGAAAAGGGGAAGGGGGGAACATGAGCGCCTTGTGTCATCCTCTCGACCTTTCGTACATAGCGCCTACTACAATATTGGGTTATACGCGCCCGTGGCCCTAAAGCATCTCTAGCTCCTAGCTCGGACATTATCTTCGCAGTGCTAGAGGCAGGATCCCGTGTATTAGTCAGCCAAGGCCCCCGCCGTTGAACATCCCAGCTAGGCCTCCCCGGACAACTTCTTCGTCTCAAACTCTTAAAGTGGGTGCTGGTCTTTCTAGATATGCCAAGTACCTCTCCTGTCGGCCAATCTCTGTGATACGAGATTTCTGAAACAACTTAATCAACGTATTGCTGGCGCCAAGCAGAGGGTTCGAGATACTGTACAATACCATCACAATCGTATATCGCGGGTATGATTAGTCCGAGCCGATGTAATCTCAAGGGAATCCAGACGAGCGGTCTATAAAAAGCTGTGTATGGATTGCATAGGAAGCACCAATACAGTTGATAGCACGACCTCGTACCTGGCATCCTAGGCTATTCCGTATCGACTAGGGGCGACATTCCTGTTACCTCCTGATTCTTACCCAAAGTTTCGACATTCTTGGCCGGTCTCCTATGGCAGCGTACCCGAGGAGTACCTTCGTCGTATCATACTGATATCCCAAATTACCCATGCCAGTAACTGGTAACATCTGGTTTAGCAACTGCCCAGACACCATCCAATCCCTCAACGACAGCACTAGGAAGAGGTCCCTTCTCAATGTAATGAAGGTCGGCACCAAGGTGACTGAACTTGGATATGCCAATTACGACGCCGTCGTTTCCGTCCTTAATTCCCGGCATTCTGGGTGGACCAACCACCTCAGATCAACCTTGGTCATCGTAAGCTCATGCCTGGCGCAAACTCCGCGAATTATGTCTCCGACGCCGAATGTGGGCTCGTTAAAATAGCGGCTTCGCGCCCACTCCTCCAGCGAGTACTTGTCGGAGAAGCGACTCTCTTCCGGCCGGTTGTCTTTGTCTATGGTAATTTTCAGATAATTAGCAAGCCGGCCCGCCGTTGGGGGGGTAAGCGGCGACGTCTACGCCTTAACGCCGCCACGTGGATATCAGCTCAACTTCAAGAGACCGTGTGATGCAGTTGTACGAGCCTTGGTAAACGGTGGGTCGTACCCAGCGGTTGTATTTACACGTCATAACCAACTCGGGTACCTCGAAGGCACTAAGTTGTTCAGTCCCAGCTGTTTTATCTTGCCAGTATTATATAGTCGGCCCATTTCCCCCAGTGTCTCAGCAAATGGAGTGTCTCGATCTGGTAGGTTCATTAGGGGCTCAAGGGCGTGCATTTCGTTTAACAAGCTACTTACAGGTGCATGAGGATAGGCGATCTAACAGGTCTTATAAGCCAGGTGGGCCTGTTAGTCCGATTAAGGTAAATACTTGCGTGATACAATTGGTCCCAAACCCCTTGAGGCTTATCCCAAATGGTTCGAGATGTCATCCGCACGGTGGCTGACCCGTGGCTTCGGGTAGACGTTTGTTGCAACCCGAAGACCGTGTTGCTTTCGGCCTGCTTCTCTGGCGAACCCTTCGTGTTCCCCTCCAGCGTAGGCACATGCAGTGTCGAGTTCAGAGTATCCGTGGTTCTGAAAGAGGTCTAAGGCCCGATCGAGGTCACTCGAGTCGCCAATGCGACCGCCAGTGTACTCGTTAGGACCAAAGGTAAAGAGTCCCGAGGCTGGTCATCGGCTTATTAAACATGATAATTGTATTTAGATATACTTATTCTTTATACAGCTCTTATTCCAATTGGAATAAACTTAATACCCGAGGCTTCATGTTGGCTTGACTAGGCCCTTCACCATTCAGATCGAATATTAAAAATATACTGAATCAACCTGCCTTATACAGGTGCGTCCGTCGCTTGTAGTGGGATAGGACTTTGGTTACAAGTTGCAACGCAATAAAGGGTGGGATTTAGGCATCAACCTCTTGTCAGCTGGGAGTCCGCACACCACCAGGAGTTTCCGTGCTATTATGATCATAGCATGCCTTATGATGGATTACATTCAGAGCCTTCGGAAGTTGTTGCCGGGTTTAACGGCTCCGAAGTGGAGGTTATACCGTTTCGTGTCCATTCTCTACTCTCGGGCCTCTGTAATTCCCTATTAGTGATAGACTGTCCCTCTTATCCGAATAGGGGTAGTGAACACCACGCTATCCTCTGCAGCTGCAAAGTTATTGATGCGAAACGTACAGTATAAGGTGAAAATTGAGTAGACATTACGTTAGCCAGATGTCAGTGAACAAAACTAAATATGACCTTCTGTCTTCTGGGGACAGCCGAGTTATAGGGCATGGCAGCGGAGTCACTGCCACATCTTCTACGGCCGTCTTGCCGCTATGAGCAATGCTGGCCGCGGTATTGATTACTCGAGGTGGTCGATGGACATGGCATTGTTCTCGATAAAAATTTGCGACATAGTCGCGCCAACGAGAGTGGCGTATGCTTGTATGCCGTGCTCCTGTCCCGCTGTTTTCCCCGTATACTCGATCGTGTTGAGAGCCTTCATCATATTTAAATGCGGTGTGGTCTCGCTCGGTTGGCTGTTGAGCGGGATACGGGGCGGGTTCTTGGTGGGGTCCGTGGCGCTTGATGTCTTGCGGGGCGGCTAATGGTCGCAGATTGCTCCTCAAAACGCGATCGGCTGCTTGACATAGTCGACGATGGGCCTTATCGGCGTCGATAAGGCTCCAGAATCTCTCTCCCTTCGAGAAAGGTGACCAGTTGTCGATCTGGTTAAATGCCTTCATGAACTCTTCTGCCCACGTAGCACCGCCCCGCAGTGCGTCGCGCTCGGCAGGTTACAAATCGACGTCGCATCCGAAGTCAAAACCATCGAGGTTACCTTCGGCAGTGTCGCCTAGGTACCTACATAAATACCAGCGTCAGTCACTGGAGCACGATCTCCATCAATTCTACAGCAACAACGTTTATCAGCCCATCTGGAGCCCACCATATAGTTACTTACCATCTAGGATTGCCGCAGTAAGCTTCATAGAAGATCCTTCGGCAGGGTAAGAGCAACGAAAGACACTGGCTGGCAAGCAAGCCAGTCCGCGGCGTCTGAAACCGCGCAACGGGTGAGAAAAAAGAAGAAAGAAAGGGAAAAGGAAACAAATGGAGAGTGAACGGGATCAGTAACCGGCGAGCACGAGAGAAACGGCGACGACACCGAATCGCCACAAGGCCAATGAGGAAACGTGTGCGCCACGAAAGAGACGTTGCCGGCTACTGCAGGGTCAAGTCATATACGAAAGCCCACGCGTGAATAATTCGTGAAATAAGAGATTTAGTCGAATGCGGTAAGATACGTGCGGTAGGTGAAGTTCCTAAGGGACCGCGGAACGCAGCCAGCGACGAACCATGGGCGGAAGACGGAAATGTATAGCGGAGTCGTGACTCGGACCCTCCGTGCTGGAATACTGTTGTATTCCATCGCGTCCCAAACCGCAGTGACAGAAACGACCCCCATCAGCGCTTCTTGTGTCTCTTCGCCCGGGAAAACCTGGGAGTCAGCCGGGGAAGGCGGCATGTCCTCATCTCAAAAGCATCCGAGATCTCTTGGGTTCTCTCATTTTTAACCTGGGAGATTGTCCTACGTAGCCAAGTAAAAGTTCCGCACTGACCAACGGTGGTTCGATTTGGCCTCGTCCTGTAATCGATCATATATCTACCGAACATCCAGTGAAGCCCCTGAAAGGAGTAAACGGGGACGTCCGATGGCCCTATCAAACAATATACCTGGCGCGTAGGAGACGGAAGGAGAGACGGAAGACAGAGGAAGCGTTTGGTAAGTAACCACATAGTAGAGGCGTTAGTTAGGAGCTTATTCAAGCCCGCTGGAGTCATCGTGAGTGGTGGCCAATCCGGTATGTCTCAGTCTGAGCCAAGCTGATGTCACAATACCTAGCCTGTGTATGGGTTCCGTCCCCACAATCATGTCGAGGAGGTGCGCTGCCGGCCGGAGTTAGATCATAGGTAGGCCTTGCCAGCAGCAACATCACCAAACCGCGCCTAAACACCAGGCCGCCGTCCGTAGAATACCTCCCCGAGGGTTACGTAGCTCCCAAGAGTATCCCGTATCCCCATCAAAATCACCGAGGCATACACGCTGCACAAGCACTAGCACATAGTGAACACCTCACGTATTTCACTTATTTCGGTTCATTTTTCATTGGGGGGACCTAGACGACAAAGTGACACAAGTCTGAAACCAGAACCTGTAGAGCCGGCGACATGATAAAATCCCCTACCCTATGACCTTCCGCCCCTTTGCCTTGTCCTCGAATGGCGCGGCACGACAAAGAGCCAAATGCGATTTGTGATCGAGAGTTTCCCTTAAAAAAGCCCACACGCCGGATCTAGTTGCAAGTACGATTGATGATGGTGTTATTGATTCATGCGAATTGCGTAGCAGAAAACAGAAGGAGGATCGGAGGACAGCAAAATTAGTAGCCGTACGACTTGAGGGCCTCTTCCGTCTTGGGGTCCACGCTCGCGTTCTTCTTGGCTTCCGACAGTTGTCGCTGCGCCAGCTTCTTGCGCTCGTAGTAGGCCGCACCCTTGGCCTTACGTCGCTCCTCCAATCTGTAGCCGACATGTTAGTATGCGAAGACTCAACCAGTATCACAGTCACGGTCACATTATGGGCGAGACCACGGCCGCGATATCACATGGTAGTAGCGTATAAATCACGTACCTCTCAACAACGTCCTGGTACTTCCAGCCGACCTCGTGGCTCAGACGACCGACGGTGCAGAACTTGCGGCCGGGCTGCAGTCTCAGGACACGGAGGGCCTGGGGAACGACGACCTTCTTCTTCTTGTCGTACGGGGGAGGGACACCCTCGAAGACCTTGAGTCTCTCCAGGGCGGCGGCACCTCGGGCGGTCTTGTGGGGGATCATGCCACGGACGGTTTTGTAGAAGATCCTTGACGGGGCGCGGAAGTGGAAGGGACCTGAGAGGTAGCGTCAGACTAATTCGAGAACTTTGCAAGCAACGGCCCAAGTATATTTTCGACATCGCATCACAATTTGGAAGTCAGGAGGTTGTTACGTACCACCACGGGTGGGGTTGTATCGGGTCATCTTGCGCAGGTAGGCATGGTACTTGACTGTATTCTGATGTCAGCCCACTATCCGTTCTGACTCCAGCCCCGTTCCATTGCGGCAGTCGCAAGCCATTGGGGCATTTCTAACGCCTCGAATTCCCAGAATTTGTAACATCGATAGCCGAAAGGGCATAAAGGAGCTGGTGGTGGTGACGTACGCTTCGCGCGGAAGAACTCGCCGGAGATGTTGAGGGCCTCAGTGCGGACGACAACGATCTTCTGACCGCTGAGCAGCTGCTTCGCGACGATACTGGCGAGTCTACCGAGGAGGTGACCCTTGCCATCGATGACGATCTAGAGAAAGGAGAGAATCGGGAATTAGTTTTCTGATCAGGGCATTCTTGGCCAGCCGGCCAGCCAGCCATTCGTTCCATTCGCATCCTGTCCAGCGATATCCCTCTAGTGCCGATTCTTGCACGACCCTCCTCGATATCCAGCTCATTACAGACCACACAACCACATCTCTCCCACGCATCGAACATCCCGCAGATAATAAACAAGCAAGGGTAGTTAGTACTCACAACAGGCTCGAAGGAGGACATCTTTCCGGATCGTCAACCACGCGGTTGGGAGGCTTCGACAATCAGAAAAGAAGAAGAAAGTCGGCCGAGGAAGCAAGCTCACAAAACGCAGAAGAATGGGCGAATCTTTGCGTTTAATAGAGCTGTACTTACTGTTATAATCCTCTCCTGCGGGGATGAGTAGTGGATGGTCGGCGTTGGGCGTGGGTGATGTTGATTTCGGAGGTCGCAGCAATCAATATTCACAAAATGCACCTGGTTGAGAATTATCGGGATGTGATGGCGAAAAGAATCCACCTTTCCGGATTTGGTATTAGTGGGGCTCAATGACCCCAAGCGAAAAGGAAGGGGGTTTTTTGTGCTCGGAAATGGGTCGTGCAAGTTAGGGCAAGCCGGGATAGGGCTAAGTCTTGGTTGCCACCCGTCAGCGACCGTAGTTCGGCTGTCAGTCTTAGGTACTTAGGTACATCCCGATCACCAAGATCGGCATTGCCGGGATCGCCTCTGCATGTAGTAAGAAGGTACCTGAGTACCTGATAAAACCCTTTGGAGGCAGTGGACAGTGCAAGGGAATCGTTTCATCTGATGATAAGACAGTTGATATCATAGGCGCTCAGTCGTCAAAACGTCAACATTGCTCTTAGGAGGTAGCTGGATATAACGCCCATTCACCGATTCAGGTTCCCTTAGAACATTTAGCAGGAAATATTAGCGTAGGCCTGCTTCTCAGAACATCATGCCAATGCCAATGCCGATGTGACCATGACTATGACCGTGACCCTGTATAACCATGCGATCCAAATCTTGACCTGTTTTGACCCTAAAGATTTCGTCCGTATCCTTTTGCAACCCTCTGTCCCTTGTCCGTACGTAAGACCATATGCGGGCCATCCTTTGCTTGCACCACGACGTCGATTCCCATTCAGGCGAATCTGCGACCCCAAACCGTTGGCAAACATCGTGCCAAATAAGCAGTATCAACTCTTGCTCCACTTTAGACTTGTTATCGGGAAGGGAACATGAGATGCCAAACGTTATCAGACTAAAGTAAGGTTGCACGATGGCAGGTAGTAGACATGAGATGAGGGGTGCGTTCGTAGAGATGACAGGCCATCAGAATAGGTGCTTAGGCTTCACTCCCTTCGGCAGGTGTTCGTCGAGGTGCTTAAGAACTTCCTGGACGCGGTTGACCAGCTCCTTTCTCCTCGCCCTGATGTCCAAATCGCCACCGGTGTCCACCTCGTCCAGCTTTAGCAGCACGTGCTGCAGGACCGTCTCGCTCAGTTTCCGGTGCTCATCCTCGCACTTCTTGGGGTCGGCTGGCGGCTGGGCGACGAAATCGTTGCAGAGCGGTAGCAGCTGGGTTTCGAAATGCGTGCTGATGGCATCCAGCTTCTCCCAGGGGCCCGCCGGTACCGCCGGCGAAGGTATCCTAGAGGGATGTCTTGACCTGTCCACTGAAGGCGACCTCTTGCTGCTGCCATCGTTATCCCCGTCCCGTACGTCTAAGTACGCGGTACTATCGTGCGGGGTGCCGCGATCCTTCTTCTTCTTCTTATTGCGGCCCTTGTTCTTCTTCGTCTTGCGGGACTTGCGCTCGTCCCTCGTGTCCGCAACGATGACCTCCTCACCGCTGCCGCTATCGCTACTACCTCCCTCCCCGTCTTCCTCGTCGGACAGCCTGCCCTCGGGTATTATAATCAGTAGCTCGCTATTATTCTTGACGCCGTAGTCGCGAATGGGCTTGTCTTGAGTCTTCAGGTGGCGGCCCTTGTACAGCATTTTGAGATGACGGGTTCGGCGGCTGCCGAGCTTCATGATGAGGCCGATGCGATCGCGAACGTCCTGGACGAACACCTTCCCATCACCGATGGAATAGGCCGGAAAGAGCACTGGAAACGCAGCACCCTTGTGCTTGATCATGAGAACGTCATCCTCATCGTCGGCGGGGAGCGGGGGCGATCTGTCTTCGGGTCCGTATATTCGGGGTGTCGTCCGTGGCTGCTCGTTGAGAAGGTCTTCAGACGTGATATAGGCATAGTCGGCATCGCTGACCTCAACGGCGCCCAGGCCGTCTGTCTGTGATGCGTACGGCGATATGCGGTCGCGGGACGAACCCCATCTATACCAGGACATGCTGTATGGTACTGCCAGAGCGGCGCAGGCTAAGGTTGAGTAGAGGACTATAGGCGGAATTCCACGCGCCTCGAGAAACTCGGTGGACCCGGCAAATGCGTCGGAAAGCTGGCCGACGGCGCCTTGAACGTACGTCTGCAACGCAGGTGGCAGATATGCGGTGATGTTCTGGAAGGCACCAGACGATGCCAGGATTTCTTGGTTTGAAGCCACCTTGGCAAGATATTCCGTTGTCCTTGTAGGAAAGGACAGCTAGGAAAGCGAATCAACAACAACAAGGGCGCTCTCGCTCGGGATCGGAGGCGATATTATTTATCCCGTGGCCTCGGGTACCCCAATGGAGTCGATGCAGGGAATCGGCGCGTCAATGGGTAATGTGCAATGCCGGTCTTAGGTGCAGGTCAATCAGACGATAGGTGGCTGTTATCGTGAGCTTCCTGCTGCCCTCTGTGCGACAGGCAGACAGGTAGATTACCTCTAGGCCTTATCGAGATGAACCAAGTCCGCTTCGTTTGCCGCGGCTTGCAGCTCCTCTGTTTTCACTTCGTCCCAAGTGCTACAGAGTAATCCACAAAGAGGATAAGCAGAACTCGACAGTTTTACGGCAATCGAATGACCCGGACTCGAGCTAATCGGCCCCCAAAACCAACGAATAACCGAGACTTTCCCAAAGTCAGCCTAAGCAGCCGCTGATAAGATTGGCCCGGATATGTATGTAGTAACTGTAGGACCGATCACGGTGGTTATACGGCGGCGGGATGGCAACGGGATGGTCCAATTAGGGTGGTTCTGATGAGTTGTCATTACCTGCGAGTCATTACGTTTAAGTAGAGTCGAGTCGTGTGGCATTCAACTGTTCGGTCGTTGTTGAAGGTGCAATTGGGTGAGAATTGAGGGCAGAGGCCACTCTGCCACTTCCCGTCCTTTGGAGGTAGCCAATCATGGATAAGGTTGTCCCACAATGGGGGGATTCCGACTAGGTAATCCAAGGGTAAATATCATGTAATCTCATGGGCCAGACCTGTCAAACATTTCCACATTTCAAAAAGCATTATTGCATGCTCTGTACAGCAGATAGTCGGATACATCTGTGTAGTCTCCAGTCAGCCGGTTCCTATTGTACAAAGGGCTCTGAGCTACGTGGTCCATGAGTTCAACATCTCAATGTCAGGCAGCAGATTCGGCAACCTGCAGCGTTGTATCACGGGTAGCTGCTTACGTATATCAGGGAGTCTCGAACTCCCATACCTAAGTACCTAGGCCTATACGCTATTGAGCCGTTGTAAACAGCGAATATGACTTTCTAGCGTCCGGCGAACGTCATAAGTACAATACAACGAAGCGCCCTGGCCTGACTGGTTTTAATATCAGACGTGCTGTACAAGCAGTACCACTCTCCCTGCACTACTGCTCACTTACCTACCTAACTAGGAGGTGATAAGTAGACTCTTAGAAGAGAGAACTACTTGTCACAAGTGGAGCTCTTATTAGGGGTAGAGAGGCAACATCCGCTCTGTCAGATTCCAAGGTTTCCGCTTACAAGAGTCGGCGATTGCCTCGTTTTGCCTTACGTAACTATCCTCGTCGCATTTTCCTGAGGGGTTACGCTCAATTGGCTATGTGGGCGGGTTGGTCGCATCTGCGGACGTTCCAGGAGAACGGGACGAAGTTTGGAAAATAGGTAGCATCGAATAACACGTTGTTCGTGAGCGTTGAATTGATGACCCGAATATTCCATGGACTTCAGACAAATATGCGTACCGCCGATAACGCCTTGAGAGCCTCAGGTTTATGTATATCTACTGTGTTGGATGGGGGCAAATTTCCCATATTGCGTCATTCCAATGGTACCCTCTACTCGCCAAGTTGCTAGCTATGGTTGGCCTCGCAGCCCCTCCCCCTTGCTGAATCTGGAAGAACTCTTGCCCCTCCTTTTTGATCGATAAGGTGTCAAATCATTAATTCGAGCCTGAGAGCCCGAATGGTGACCGTCTTGACTTCGAATTTCCTAAGTTTAGAGCTTAAATGAAATGCGCCGTGTCAGTTTTGAAGAATATTTCGTGATGGATTCTTAGTAGTTACCCCGTTACAATTATTGGTAAACTTGCTACGTAGCTTTTCGATAGGCCTTGCCAAGGCTCGACTATTTGCCTCCAAAAGGGAAATAATGAGGCGATAATGGCAAAATATTTGCGATAAGTACAGTAAGCCACTGTCATTCGCAGTGGCTCACGTATCGCATCATTCTTTAACTTCGACCTCATTGACATTTATGGTACTTTGAGTCACGGACCTACTATTTTGTTGACCCATGCGAGCTAAAAACAGCTTTAAGCTCTACTAGGTAAGGCTTAAAGAGCGTTGCCATTCAGGCTCTCCTACAGTAAGTGAAAACAATTGCGCCTTCAGGAGCCACTTAGAAATCTTCGGAGTCCAGTGTGCCGCATCGTCGTCATCGTAGCCGCTTCTTACTGATAGGCGGCCAGCAGTAGGTTACACACATCCGGCGCATTCCCAAAGCGACCCTGACAAATCCCGCTGTCTAGGTATTCCAGTCACTTCACCACTTATATCTGATATAAAGGGACTCCATCCTGCTTTCCCTACGCATCGCGGTCACCCCCCTGGACACAGTCCGAGACCAACCTCTTCATGTTCATCTTCCGCCGACTCTTCCAAACAGCAGCATCACCCGAAGCCATGTCTGCCGCGAAGACCAAGGCCCAGAAGATCATCGACGAGAACGGCGTCGGTACGTCTCTGTCATTTTCTTTTTGTTTTTAGCAGTCTCCCCCTCCTGCGTCATCATCACAGCCTTTCCCTCCTGCCATTGAACGGATGCCTCGCCCAGCATCGCATTGCATCGCATGCAGTCAGACCCCACACACGCATCCCTCCCTCCCTCCCTTGTGTAACTCGTGCAGGCAGGCGGACAGGCAGGCAACCATATGTGACTAGGTAACTAACAAACTTCTTCTGCTTCTGCCTGAACAACAGCCGTCTTCTCCAAGTCGTACTGCCCGTACTGCAACGCCACGAAGCGGCTCCTCGACAGCGTCGGCGCCAAGTACTATGCGCTGGAGCTGGACCAGGTGTCGGACGGGTCCGAGATCCAGGACGCGCTGCAGGAGATGTCAGGCCAACGCACCGTGCCTAACATCTTCATCAACCGCAAGCACATCGGCGGCAACTCGGACATCCAGGCTCGCAATGACCTCAAGGACCTGCTCGCCGAGGCCGGCGCCATCTGAATTTTCGAAACCCATTACGAGCAGCAATGCCTGCCTGCCTGCGAATGGCTTGTCCCGCCCCCGAGGCGTGGAACGGAATCGGGAACTTCCGAGGAGACGAGATGAAGTATGCGCCGGATGAGTTAGTGCAACGGCGACTCGACATGCATAGGCGATATACTGGGGAGTCTTGACGCAGGGCTTTGATTGCTTTCATCTAAGGAGAGACGCAACTAGAGATAGATTAGCGGTTTGATAGCGTCGACGATAGATGAAATTTAGAGTGTTACTAGAAGAGGAAGATCACTAGACTAGTTCTCAGAAGAGTCCCTGAGACAAGTTCCCAAGAAAAGTTTCCGGGAGAGAAAGAGAGACGCTGCCAAGAAATGTATCGTCTTCGTGCAACATGTTCTAAGCGAGGAGCATGTGAGTTAGCCCCTGAACTACCTTTGACATGCCTCTTCCAGTCAGATATGTAAGGGCCCGGATCAGAAAGTTTGATCGCTGCCGTGGGCACTTTCTCCAAGTCTTGGTCGAACAGTAGCAAGCACCTGATTGAGCACATAGTATAGGTATCTGATAACTTGCTAACCAATTAATAGCGAGGCTACGTGATTATGGTGCTTTTTTTAATTACTGTAATAGCCCCGTTCCCGTGCCCATACGAATCGTATACCAAGACGACTGACAAGAGTCTGTATTTAATACGAGAGTAATCCTACAGCAAGCTCAACGGTTTACAATATACATGTCGCCATTAGTTTTCACCTCGTAGATTATACATCACACGACTTGGGCAGCAACAGTGCCGATGGGCCTCTCAACGAACTCCATGATGCCCTCGACGATGTTCTTGCGCGCCGGCTCGGACGCCACCTGTTTGCCAGCGAGATAATTAAGCCACAACAACCTCGATATCCTCTCCTCGGGCACCCGTCCGATGGTGACCCGACTGGTCTTGCCTTCATCGTACGTGATGGTCAGCTCGCCAGCCGCGTCCCGGCACAGCAGGAGCTCCTTCGCCTTGGGCACCTTGCCCCTGTTGAACAGACCCCGGAACTCCCTCATCGCCAGGCCGAACGCCTCGTCGCTGAACTCGGCGCTGTTACCCTGCGACCGGGCCTGGATGGCCCGCACGAACCCGTCCCGTAGGTGGTGGAAGTCCGTGTCCCTGACGGGCACGATCCGGAACAGCGACCGCGGACGCACCTCCCGGAGGACATCGGCCCAAATCTGCTCGCCCCGGGCGGGGTCCAGGAGCGCGGCGCGCAGCCCCTCCTTCTCGGACGGGATCAGCGTCGATGCGATGGGGTTGATCTCCCTGACGAGGCGCGCCTGGATGGCGGCGACGTCCTGCGTTGCGACGTAGTAGCCCACGACGTAGACGCGGATGCCGAGGAAGCTGACAGTGCGCGTGCCCAGCCCCACGAGCGTGTACTCGACACCGTCGACCCTCTCCTGCCCCTCCCGGGCCGCGACATCGACGTTCAGCAGCCGCGGGAACGTGGCTACGGTGCTGTCGCCCGTCGGCACTACCTCCCTCCCGTCAGCGTCGTGTATGATGGTCTTGCGCTTCGTGCCGGCCTCGTCCTTGAAGGGGTCGAGCTTGTCCGGCAATCCCGAGTCGAACTTCTTCGGCTTGCGGAGCTCGACCGAGAGCAGGTAGGCTGTGTAGCAGGTGGTGAGGACGCCGGCCGCCACGCCGCTCAGGAGGAAATTCCGTCGTCGGATATGGTAGTCATACGACTGCTCTCGCATGCGGTTGACGTTGAGGTTCTCTACGGCACGATGTGACGTCCGTTGCGGGCGAAGAAATGTCCGGCATTGCGGCGATTGGGCATGGATATATTGGAGGAGGCGGTTTGGAGATGGTCGCGAGAGAGAGCGCAAGGCTCTGGAGGTTGGTAACGAACGTAGTGCCTTCATTGTCATGGATATGTTTTAAGGCCCAGGTGATGACATGATCTGAAGCTTGAGATCCATCTACTATAGGTAGAGCTCCACCACCGGATTGGAGCCCTCCCGCGTCTCATCTAAGGCTACCAAAAGCGGGGGTTTATAGTTCCGTCATCCGATACGTCGTAGCGGCCCGTTGCCGCAGCAGTTCCGGCTGGCAGGGAGCTCCGACGGCCGGCAGCTCAAGTAGCAGTTTAAATTGCGTCATCACCGACTTGCCTCGAACAAACCCGAAACCTAGATGCTGCAACTAGGCATATACTCAGGGATACACTTGTCATATCACTCCATCGTAGCCACACGATGGCAGCTAAGGGGACTTTACCATCTTATACAATTACACGAGACATGTATTGCGGCTGAATCCGAAAAGTCACGGGTTCTATTATGTGTAGCCGAGTGATCTAATATTACTGACCAATCTTTTCATTATCCGGACCCCCTCATTCAGCTATTAGATATAAGAGTATTTTGGTCAAAAGACTTACTATTCTCGTGACGACAACACTCAGCCACGTTCATACGACAGCCTGACTCTCAATTCCAGTGGGGGATGCCGAAACGGTTGTCGAATGGAAATCCGCCCGATTAAGGTTGATGCTCGCCACCTTGGGGCGGTGCTAGCCAGACACTAGTCATGCAACCAATGAGACAGTTTAGGGAGGTTCTGCATTGCATTCTGTGGTGTTGCATGTCTCGAACAGCCTCCTCTGCCCTGCCTGCCTGACTTACGGGTGTTGCTATTGATGGAACACGAATCAGAGGCAGGATCGTCAGTCAGACGAAGCAACCTAAACCACAGAGTGTCTCGCATACGCGTCAGATTCGAGAATTCACCAGCCCTACTAATAGACACTAGAAGAATATAAGAGAGTAAGAAGTCTTGCTCCATTGGGTCGAGGTAGTCGCCTCATCATCCTACGTCTCACCTCTTAAATCTGATACCAAGCAGACGATTGGTGGCTGTCCTAGACCTCACTCGTCGAAACGATACAGTCTCCTAGATTTCCTACATTTCTACTACCAACTTTTCACACTCCATATCGGTCTTGAACAAGCCCACACACGCCTTTTCGACTGATTGGACTATCTTTCGTCGAAAAGTCTCAAGTCTTTCCTGGGCTATTAAAGAACAAAAGAACTCAACCGATCTCATATCTTCAAAATTATGAAGGCCGCCGTTGCTGTGTCTCTCCTGGCGGCTGCTTCCGCCAATGTCATCCCCCAGCCGACACTCACCGCCCCGCTTTACTCGATGACCACCGTCATTATGGGTACGGACACCGGTTACTTCTACGGCACCGGCGGCGCCGGCACGGGCACTGCTTCGACGGGATTCCCCAGCCCCACGGCCAACGGCACGTATTCAGCAACCGCGGCACCGGTACCGCCACCTACCGTGACGGGCGAGCCCGTGCCAATAGCCACGGGCGGGGCCTCCGTCCACGGCGTCGGTTTATTAGCGTTAGCCGGTGTTGCTGCCGCCTATATTTTATAATTAACATGAACGTCAATCCGTTGATCGGAATTGACAGCTTTACATCTTTCGGCGTTTGGGGATATAGTCTACATGGAAGACGGCGGCATTTATACCACGGTGTATGGTCTGGGAATGAGGTAGATCATGAATAGAGGGCTCTGGTCAGCATACTAGACATATCATAATATTATAATGGAATGACAAATAGGAGGAAGAATTTGATAAGTCATTCATTCCCGTCGTCTGTAGCTTTGAAGTGGTGTTTCGTCAACCGTGTACTTCGATTGTCGGTCTTACAAGTACCCACTCGAGCCGAGTATTATGCACCTTACTCAAGATACCATTATCTCAACCCCCCCAAATACCGCAAATCCCGATTCCAAATGCCGCAATCCCGTCGCCCGCTGAATGAGGTACGGTGTATATTGACTCGCGCGGAATTTGAGACGCCATCCCGATCCTCGTCCTCTAAGTGAAGACGTGCTCCCCTTTTGGGCTCTGTGGATGGACAGGAATGGGTGCAAGCTGACCGACGATACCTCGCTTCTCCAATTCACATCCATATAACACTCCCCGGTCCTTCTTTACGAACCCGGGATCTGGCGCCAATCTGCCTATCTCGCGTCATGCGCAGAGTGAAGGCGACTTACACACGGCCCTACACATGTTCATACCTATAATTATATAATATATATATAGATAAACAGTACGTCCGGGGAAGAACACTCAAGTCCACACGGCTCTCGCAGGCTCCCAAAGCATGATAGGTATCAAGCAGCTAGCTGTAGAAGCTACTTTGCGGTTACCCGTTCTCTAGGGAGCACTTAATTATACGAACAATCAGAGAACCTACCGTAACTATATCATGGCCGAGTCCGAAATCCAGAAGAACCTCCGGGAGAAGAACGCTCAATACGCGGCCACCTTCGCGCAGGGTGACCTGGTGTTGCCTCCCGCGAAGTAGTACCTCGTGCGAACATATACAAACACATCTCTTTTGAACACCACGTCCCCATCTCATCCGGCGCCAGGCCCCCTTCCGCGCCTTCGCCAGCTTCTCTCCCTATTCACCCATTCATCCACTTCTACGTCCCTACTTACCTACCCAGCGCTCCAAGCCTTACCTTACCTACCGGCCGGCTTTCTAACTAGACACCACCGGAATCTCCTATAGTGGCCTGCACGGATGCGCTCATCAACCCACCCTCCGCCTTCGGCATCGCGCTGGGCGACGCGCACGTGGTGCACAACGCGAGGGGCTCGCCGCGCTGCGGTCCGTGGTCATCAGTCACCAGTTGCTAGGCACTCGTGAGCTCGTCGTCAAGCACAAAGAGTGCGGGATGTTGATGTCCGCCAACGCGGAGGAGCGCACGCTCATTGTCCGGAACCTGGGGCCCGCGGCTGCCGCGCGGGCCGCCGAGATCGACTTCCTGCCGTTTGAAGACCTCAGAGGTGAGCTTACGGGGGGGTATGGAGTTCCTGAGAGGCTCGGAACTGGTGCCCGATACTGTTGGTGTTAGCGGGTGGGTTTACGAGGTCAAGACGGGGTGGGCGAGGAGGATTTTTTGAGAGCGTGGCTGACACGGGTTCTGCTGTTGTGCACCTGGAAATAGAGCTTTACTTTGGGGGGGGAGTGTTATGGAGTTAGGAGGAGCTCATCTCTCTTCTTAAGTTATAAGCTGTATTGCGACGGTTTACGGAGGCTTTGGAAGTGCACTTACACAGGCAGGTTCTTATCCAAATGGTTGAGCCACCTTTATATCCGGCAGCCGAAATACGGGAATCGGGTAATATAGACTTGGCCGAGGATAACATTATAATACGTCATAATAGACGATCAACGCTGATGATCATTCGGCTTGTACGGGAGGAGAATTTTTGGTCAGAATAAATAGTTAGCAGCGACGGAATAGTGCCTAGGTTAGGTGGTCGGAGGTGGCTCGACCATTTTGACCAGAGCCTGACAAGCAAGGCCCGGAAGTGGCCGGGTTGGTTCACAGGTCGTTCACGATCGTGTAGTTCAAATATTCGCCATTGCTACGTATAGTTAGGCTTGCAATAAAGAACTCGGGCACGATTGCGCTGCCGGACCTCTTTTACAGATGCGAGAGCGATGGTTCCTCGCCTATTTGAAGATGTAGATAAAGCTTAAAGAAGTCAACAGCCCATCGCCACCCTTGGTGCTTGCTCATCATACTTGACCCCGTACTGCGTAATCTTACGAATGCCCTGATGGCCCATATCCGTACCGCCACCACCATGCGCCCTCGTCCTAACAGTCTCCAATACGTACTCCTCGCTCCCACTGTCGCTGGTCACAGAAAAACGCGCGCTGACAGACGGCGACATCCGCGGGCTAAATTTAGCCCCGTTGCTGTCACGGATCCGGGTCCAGGCATCCGAGAGGACGTAGGACTTGCCGCCGCCGAGCTGCGGGTCCAGGTCCAGGGTGTACCTGGGCGCCGGCCACGAGGACGACGAGGACGCGGACGCCGAGGCGGCGCGGTCGAAGACGGATGGGAAGAGGCGCCCCAGCAGGCACCTGCACATCGGCAGACAGGCGCAGATGACGGCCACGTTCTGCTCGACCACCGTCCAGGCCGAAGACGCGACGTCGTACGTCGGGTCCGGGCTCGTGGACGAGAAGTCCAGGGTCTGCATGCGCACGACGTTGGTGATTGTGACGCTGGCATACGTATCAGCGACAGTTCAGGTGGATGTGTCGACTCAGTCCGGGCCGGACGATGGCGGCTCCTCGGGGGAAAAGAAAGGCGGGCTGTGTGTGTTGCCGACAGGGGCGGAGTGGAAGTGCGAGATGTTCGCTTACGAGATACCAAATGCAAAGACGACCATGAGTGCCAGTTTCCGAGAGGACGGTAGCTGCAACTGGTAGATGAGGAACATCGGCAGCGTCAGGATGACGACGTCCGTCGCGATCGAGAACCCGGCGTTGGCGTACCAGTTCGCGGTGATATCGATGCAGGTACCGGGGAGAGACTTGTCCCACGCCCGGGCGATGGGGCTGCACTGCCATATCGACGACGCGGTCGTCGCCACCATGTACGTCAAGATGGTTCCCAGGAGGACGTAGCACGTGATCCGGAACCAGCTCTGCACGAATATGCGCAGATAGAGTAGGAGGATGGACGATTTTGTCAGGTTCATGGTGAGCTTGTAGAAGGTTTGCGCGGTGTAGAAGAGCTGTATTGAATCTGTGAGCCTGCCATGTATGCCTCGGGGGTAAGTCATTCATGCCGGGGGAGCCTTCTGACCTTCAGCGCCATCAGCTTGTCCTCCGGAGAGATGTTGTAGATGTGCTGGCCGAAGCCGTACGCGCAAGAGCCCAACATGAGGCCCGACACGATCTGGGCGAAAACCTGGAAAGATGAGCGCCTTTTGTGAGCTTCGCTAACTTGTCTCCGGCTTCAACTCAATGACATGATGGAGTGGACGTACCCACGAGATAACGATCGTCCAGTCATCCCATCCTATTCCCGAGGGTGACTGCTTTCGGGACCATATGCGAATGGCCAGGAACAGAGGAGTCACGGCAAAGAAGACGATAGCTGGGATCTGTATCTTATGGCCATTGTTATCGTCGGGCAAGCTTCCCTCAGCGAGATACATCATGGATCAATCATATAGCCAGCAGGAAGGCTTGCCATCATTGTTATAATATATCCAGGGGGTGCTGATGCACCGACGACTTATATAATGGACCATGAGTCCCTGAGGCCTCAACATCGATCCCTTCACACCGAAACCTCGCGAGTCATGTTTCTGATTGCAGTCATGCTAGTTATTACTGCAAAAGCGACGAGTGGTTTCAATCAGAAACCGAGAGAGTTGTTTGCTAGTCCCGTATTCGCCTAGGGGCGTAAGAAGCAACTGCTATGATGTTTTCGAGACCACCAGCCACTTAGAGGGAGACATAGGGGAAGGGGCCTTCGGGTCCTAAATCAAATGTCTCATCACGGTAACTGTATTAGTGCATCTGACGGAGGGCCCAGGACAGCAGCTCCAAAGATTCTCGAGGCCCTTTTCGCCTTGGTGCCCTGAAGGGAAATTCATTTTAGTTGCGGGTGATATGATTGGGCCGATTCATGATCAGCATGCACGTTAACGTGTCGCAAAAGATGCTTTGAGGCCCTCCGTCGGATACAGCCCTTCGCAACAGGATGTGCTAAAGTCACTCTGTTGTATAACGACTTTCTCAAAAGAAAGAGCGGGATAGGAAACCCTTCGCTACCATAAGGCTTGGCTTCGTCGAGATGAATAAAGACATAAAGTTGAAACAACTGATCAAGACGTACTTAGTGCAATGCCTGCAACGGGTAAGTTGAGGGTCCAATAAAAAGGAAATACCATTAATGCCCATAGTGGCCGCCGAAGAAAGAAAGACTTCGCATTGGGAAAAGCCACTTATGTGATGTTAGATCATGACATCCAACAAGCTGCGCTTACCGAGTAACTGCCCAGCTATGCCCTCGTGATACAGCCAGCAATAAAACGAAGTACAACAGAGTTGAAGAGGACACTGTCTGCTTGTAAGTACCAGTCTGCCAGTGCACATCATAAACATGTCAGACGTGTCAAATCCAGGAAGTGGAGAAGCGGTTCTTATCCTTCCACCAATGGGTGTGGCTGTTAATGGGCTGGTATAGACCGCCCAACTGTCCCTGGCCGTCGCTTTTACTGAATCTGTCATCTTGACCGTTGCCCAGCATCTGCCCAGTTGTGGTTCCTGGGGGCGATTGCACCAATACGATCCGCCGCATATATAATGGCCTCGTTGCTGCCGTTGCAACATTTAATGTCTTTAAGACTGTGACGGGAAGTCATGTTCTACCCCATATTTTGTTACCGGGCTTCCTCTTGGCTACGTAGGAACCATGCCTTGATATCATGACGTGACGTAGGATGGAGAGGTGGATGCTCGGCGACTTAAAAGATATTAACCGCACCGTCGTGAATCAGCCCATCGGCAGACATACTCTCCTCAGCTAAGTCAATAATTAGATTGATAATCACAGCCAAGATGAAGGTCCATTCGCTCTTATGTACCCTCGCTACAGGGCTGCTGTCAGCCACGATAGTATCGACGCAGTCGAACGGAACAATCGTCGATGGGCCGCAGGATGGTGACCTCAACGGGTCGAACTTCACTTACCCGTGGCCCGTGAAGCTCTACCGGTTCACCTCTCAGCAGCAGGAGGTTGAGATGGCGTTCATGGACGTGGCGCCGACGTGCAGCTCGCCGAACGGAAAGGTCGCCGTCCTCCTGCACGGCAAGAACTTCTGCGCCGCGACCTGGGAGACGACGGCGCGCTCCCTCGCAGGCGCCGGGTACCGCGTCATCGTGCCGGATCAGGTCGGGTTCTGCAAGTCGTCGAAGCCGCGTGCCTACCAGTTCACTCTGGCGCAGCTGAGCGCCAACACGCAGTCCCTGCTGCAAACACTGAAAATCCCGCGCGCGACCGTTGTGGGCCACTCGCTGGGCGGCATGACGAGCGCGCGGTACGCGCTCACGTTCCCGGACGCCGTCGAGGCCCTCGTGCTCGTGAACCCGATCGGGCTCGAGGACTGGCGCGCGCTCGGCGTGCCCTACCGCGACGTCGACGCGATGTACGCCTCGGAGCGCGCGAGCAACTACACGTCGATCCGCGCGTACGAGCAGGAGACGTACTACCTGGGCGAATGGAGCGAGGCGTACGACGTCTGGGCGCGCATGCTGGCGGCCATCTACGCGGGGAGCCGCGGGGACGCCTTCGCCTTCGACCAGGCGCTGACGACGGACATGGCGCTCTCGCAGCCCGTCGTGTACGAGTTCCCGTTCCTCAAGCCGCGCACGCTGTTGCTCATCGGCGAGAAGGACGTCACGGCACTCGGCAAGCAGTGGAGCCCCCCGGAGGTCCGGGCTAAGCTGGGTCGCTACGATGTCCTGGGCAAGCAGGCGGCGGCCGCGATCCCGAACGCGGATCTCATCGAGTTCCCGGACTTGGGACATGCGCCGCAGATGCAGGCGCCGGAAAGGTTCCACGCGGAGCTCCTGGGATGGCTGGAGAGGAACGGATGAGTACGAATACCGCCGCGAAACTTTGTACATCTTTACACGCAATATTGGAAGGATTGGCGGTAGCTTTTGCGTAACGTAGATAGTCGCTGCTATATACGAATAGATATACGTACTTACGGACCTTAGTTGAGCTGCGCCTCTCCCTTCGAAAACAAACACCTACTATGAAGCCAGACTTGAAATTACACAAGCAACAATTTGTTTCGAGTTTTATTGCCTCCGTTTTGAATCAGAAGCCTTACCGAGCTGGCCCCTTTGAAACAACGAAGCGAGGTTCATAATGTTTCATGAAACACAGCACCCTTCATATTATCATCTCATTAAACGTCTTTTCTAAGACGCTAACATGCATATTGACTGTCTCCCTAGTGAATTTTAAACAAGAAAGACTTACTATCACGAGATTATTTTTCAACCCAACTCAAACTGGGCGTTAAGTTCCCTCCCACCATAAGGGTTAGTGGAGAAGAGGATTCGTCATACCGACCGGAGCGAAGCTGCCACTAGTCTAAAGCCTTCTGCATCTCACCACCACCGCCATTACAGCTGTCGAAGGCCGTTCTTCATATGAGAATACCAAAATGTAGGTAAGCTTAGAGGGTAGGTAACCAGGGCAATCCCGTCTACCTATTCAATGCCTTTACAGGTACGACCTTTCCAACGGCGAAGAGATTTTGTAATACGCTAAGTACACGTACTTTCGATCACTACCTGGCTATCATTTTAGGCGGTATGCAGATGCCCGCCCGCTCAGACGCTTCAATGACGCACCGACATGCCCCACCACCAAAAAATGCGCACATGCTTTCATACATACAATGCCATAACTTACATCGTCCCATTACCCACATCGCACACCGGTCGAGACAACACACCTCGCTACGCTAAGAGTTTCACTGCAGCTGCAACAGCGTGGCAGAGTTCTCCTTTAAAGAAGAAGCTCTGCTCTCGTCCATCTGTGCAGGCTCGTAGCCCAGCTTATTAGGGCTGAAAACTCGAGGGGGTTCACGTATCGGACAAGTAAACGGCAGACAAACATCATCTCTGGACGGACGTATGCGCAACCGGCTCAAATTCTACACCACACAATCCGCCGCCAGCTGACGACCACTACTGCTACGACGAGCCACAGCACCACCGCCACCGCCACCGCCGCCGCCCGCTCTCAATATGGCCCAGACGCAGACACCCCCGAAAGTGATCACAATCATCGGCGGGGGCATCATCGGGTGCAGCGCCGCGTACTACCTGACGCGGCACCCGTCGTACTCGCCGTCGACGCACCGCATCACGTTACTTGAGGCGTCATCTACGAGCAGCGGGGGGCGCACGGCCGACAGCATCACAGACCCGGCGACTCTGGCGGACCCGGATCCGGCGTCGAAGCAGTATTCCTCAGCGGCGGCCGCCCTGCGAAACCCCGCGCACGACGGCATCGCGGGAGGCGCCAGCGGAAAGGCCGGCGGGCTGCTCGCCCTCTGGGCTTTCCCCAAGAACATCGTGCCCCTGAGCTTCCGCCTGCACGAGGAGCTCGCGCGCGAGCACGGCGGCGAGACGCGCTGGGGCTACCGCCGGTGCCACGCGGGGCAGGTCGAGTGCCGGGCACGGCTGCCGGGCGCGAATAACAAGAACAAAAACGGCGATGGGAATGAGGGATCAACAATGGAAACAGAAGAGGAAGAAGAGGACAAGGCGGGCGGAACATCCGCCGGCGTGTGCAAAGGCCTGCACAAGGGCTACAAGAAGGACATGAAGGCTCTCTTGGCGCTCGGCGCGCCGTCGGACCTCGACTGGCTGGACGCGCAGGACGCGCTGCTCGGGTACGAGGGCATGGGGTCGCCCGAGGACACGGCGCAGGTGCACCCGGAGCTTTTCACGCGGAGCATGGCTCAGCTGGCCGAGGACGAGGGCGTGCGAATCATCACGGGGGCGCGGGTGACGAGCATCAACTTCAGCGCAGATCAGGGAGACGAAAAGAAAGTAGAGAGTCTGACGTACATCCGCGACGGCGAGGGCGAAGAGCAGCATACCCTGCCGACGACCGACTGCATCGTGGCCGCCGGACCCTGGACGCCGCGCCTGCTCCCGCAGATCCCTGTCACGTCGTCCCGCGCACATAGCATCGTGGTACGCACGCCGCGCCCGCTGTCGGCCTACGCGCTCTTCACGTCCATCGCGTTGCCGCGCGGGTTCCCGCAGCCAGGGACGGGCCCGCTAATGCGCCACGCCACGACGGTGGAGCCCGAGATCTACGCGCGGCCGGACGGCACGGCCTACGCGTGCGGGCCCACGGACCAGGACGAGCCCTTACCCGCCGCGTCGACGGCCGAAGTCCGCGTCGACGAGGCCCGCTGCGACGACATCGCGGCGCAGATCGCCGGCATCAGCGAAGAGCTGGACGGGACGGGACAGGGACAGGGAGAGGTCCTCTCGCGCCAGGCCTGCTACCTGCCCCAGGGCGGGCCCTTCATCGGGCCCGTGCCGCATATGAAGGGAGTCGTCGTCGCCGCGGGGCACACATGCTGGGGTATCCAGAACGCACCGGCCACGGGCAAGCTCGTCAGCGAGATCGTGCTCGATGGCGAGGCCAGGAGCGCGAGGCTCGGCGCGTGTGACCCCGCGCGCGTAGTACGATGACGATGACGATGATAATGATGATGATGATGAATGATGATATGGAGGCCCAGTCGGTGGTATAGATGGGATGGAATGGAGCGGGCGACTTGGGTTAAGCGCATCTTCTGTGTATATTAATTCGAAGTACCTAGTTTTACCTAGCACTGTACAAAAAGTATATAGCCGGATCCGACGTTTGGGTATAGTCTTATATATTAAGTCTCCAACCGTTACTTACGGTAGCAAGCTCTGGACAATATAGGAAATTCTCTTTATAATATCTAAGGGATGAAAAAAACATCGGATAGTTAACTTTTAATTAACGAGTAGTTATGATTAAACCCTGTTTTTACACGTCTTTAAATAAAACAATCTTTTAAAAGTAATAAAGATATAAATAGTAATAGGATAATATACTTAAGTACTGAAAGGTGGCTCAGCAACCATCCCCTAAGTCTGCGTGGTAAAGAATCGAATAAGCTTAAAAAGGGTCAAAAAACTTACTGCGCATCGTATTCGTTCGAACTCTCGGAGACGGGTACAGCAAGTACCATGGCGGGCGTTCTTCGGTCCACTTCGGGAAGCTCACGTCAAACGTTATAAGGCTGGGGCTAAACGATGACACCGTCCACCGACCAGAAACCAACAAGCCATCATTTCATGAAGAGCAACGGGACGGAGACCAACAGATGTCATTTACAGATCGATTCTCGGCGCTATCTAAGCTACGGCTACGGGGTCAAGGGGCTATCTATCCAGCCTTGTATGTAACATGTGGCAGCGGCACCTAAACCTTGAAGAAAGAGGGGGTATTCGCAAGAAAAAAAAGAGGGTATCATCCCGTCGTCGTCGAAAACAGAATTGGCACCACAAAGCTGAAAACATCAGGCGGCGGGGGATCTCTACCTTCCAGGGCAGACAGATCCTTTCTCTTCATCGTCTCCCATCCATCATTCATCAAAGAGCGCCCATTGCCGCGCACCATCTCCGTACAGTCATCGCAGATATAGGGAGGATCGTCTTGAAGCGACGGACGCAGCCAGTTAGCCAACGGGAAACAGCGCCCCCGAACCTATCCCACGAGCATATGACTCACATGTGTACCCATAACGGTGCTCCTTAGGCCTTCTCGCCTTTCTCGAGGTCTGATACGAGCGGGCTGTCGCGGCGAGCAGGGACGGGATGGCCCTCGTCGTCCTTCTTGTACAGAGGCTCGAGCACGGCGTTGCGCTGGAAGAAGATGTAGCGCTTGAACCACCACGGTGCCGCCTTGGTGACCTGGTATTTGACGAACTTGCTGCCGGGGACCTGCGGGAACATGATGTTAGCCACCTGTCGGTGATGTTCTCGGTGTACGGATGAAGTGGAATCCGGTGGGGCAAGGCGGAGGGATAAATGCGACAAATCAGGACGGGGCAAGACTTACACCAAAGATGTAGTCGAGCTCTTCCAGAGTCCGCAGCTTGGTCTCGGGCACCAGGAAGAAGATCATCACGAAGGCCAAAGCGTTGAAACCAGCGTAGGTGCCGAAGGCGCCGACGGTCTGGGCACGCGTAATCAAGAACGGGAACGTGATACTGAGGAGGGCGGCGAACCCAAGGCAGGTGGCGACGGCGAAACCCATACCCATCTCACGGTGAGACAAGGGGAAGACTTCGGCACTGTAGGCGAAAGGCACGGGACCCTCACCAGGAGAGTAGAAGGCTATTTAGGCGGTTAGCTCGAACCGAAAACTAGAATGGCAGGAAGATCGGCTTCTCAACATACCGGCGAACATGAATACAAAGAGGGCGACCAAGGCGGTTCTTGCCTGCATGTTGCTCTCGGGAATAAGAGTGCAGAGACCAGCAGCCAACAGAGTCCACATCTACAGGTCATTTATGTCAGTGAAATGGTCCCCGGGACATATGCCTTCTGTTCAAACCGGGGCAACTCACCATGTTGGGGAAAGTGAACAGCAGAAGGGTTCTTCGTCCGAAGGTGTCGATGGTCCAGAAGGCGGGGAAGCAGAAGACGAAGTTGACGAGACCGAATCCGAGAGAGCAGACCATGGCCTGAAATTCGCTGAAATTGGCCTCCTTGAACACGGTGGTCGAGTAGAAAGCGATGATATTGATACCGCAGAGCTGCTGTGCAAGCATGACAGTGAAAGCGGCAGTCGTGGCCCGCCGAACACGGGGGATCCTGAAGAGACCAGTGAATCGAGTGAGAAAGCTCGTGTTGCCAATGAGCTTGTGCTCGATGGTGAGCTGAGCATGAATGTAGTAGATGTCGCGAGCTACCTGGATCTGGTTGCTCCTCAAGACGGTTAGAGACTTCCAAGCCTGGACGTAGCGGTTCTTCTTCATCAGCCAACGGGGAGATTCGGGGCAAAGGTAGATCAGGCACAGCAGCGGAACAGCCGGGATGAAGGGGGCGCCCAGCATGAGTCTCCAGTGGAGAGGGTGGTGGAAGACGGCCAGGTTGATTGCAGTTCCCAAGAAGATACCAAAAGCAGTCCACATCTCTATCCAACATGGTCAGCCAAGAACCGGGCCTTGGGCGGTCGGGATCGCTCTATCCCTGGAATGAAAAGGGAATACTCACGCCAAGTCATGACTAGGGCACCTCGGATGGAAGCCGGGGAGTTCTCGGCAGCATAGATCGGGACTGGGGACGTATCAGATTTGCTAGTCCCGGTTATGCTAGGCGGAAGATAGAGGAAGGCGTACCTGTGGAGGCCTTGATACCCATACCAATACCCATCAACAGACGGCAGGCCAGTTGTTGCGGCCAGGTGTGGCAGAAAGCCGAACCGATGACGGGCCAGAGACAGAAATGAGCAGACACAAAGATGACACCTGCGCAAGGTCAGAGGAGCTCCCTATCATATCACCAGGGAGGGGCGGGTCCTACCTCGACGACCGATGATATTGTTGGCGGGGTCAGACAGCCAACAACCAATGAATGCACTTCCGAGGTAGGGGCCAGCGTTAACCAAACCAGTCAACTAGTCGCACGGAGTTAGCCCAGAAACGGATAAGACAGAAAAACGAGTGCAACTTACAAGAGTGTCGTGATCGCTCTTACCGCCGATGCCGTATACTTTGGGGAAGAAGATGGTAGCACCGTTGGAACCAGTCTGATCCCAACCCTGGACAGCAGCTCCGATGGAGCAAGTGACGATGGTCAGAAGCAATCGCCAGGGCATGCGCCACTTGTGCTCGACCTCGTCCCTGAGAGCCTTCATTTCGGCCTCATCGAGGGCCTCGGTTCCGACGAGCTCCTCGCCATAGTTCTCGGGTGTCTGGGCAACGAGGGCGCCCTTGCGGAGTATGGGGATGTGCTCCTCGAGTCCCTTCTCGTGAGCGAAAGCCTCGACATCGCGCATCAGTTGGTCGTAAGGAATGCCCTTCAGGGGGTTCTTAATCCTGCCGGTCCACATGTCTTAGCCATCACCGTCTCATTCCCAGCGCCAGCGAGTTCAATTTTTGAGCCAGTCCCGCAACCATGGGTTGTTGGACACCACGGGTCCCATTCCGACGGATAGTTAACGAGGGTTAGGGTTAACAGCAACAGTTGTACTCACTTGGCCTCGAGGTTCTCGTTCACAACATCATCATTATGATCCTCTACGGCATCGACGTAAGCGCCCTTGGGCTCAGTTGCCGAGGGCGCAGGCCTATGCTCACGGTTAGAATAGATGCGCCTATGCTACTAGGTATGCGCCTCCAGGTGTAGCTTACTGGATATGGCTAATGCCAGTTTTGTCTTCGGAAGACATGTTGACGGTTACCTCGCGTTGCGATCTCTGTGAGGTAGGTATGGTGAACGAAGGGTGGGTAGAGGTGGTTGTCAAGAAAGTCGCCAATTGAATGGGACACAGCAATTGCAATGAGGGCGGTCTTTGCTTCGGCGGCTACGCGTCAAAGCACAAGCAGGCAACGAAGGAAAAGAGGGAAGAAAAGAGAGGATATGAAATCATTCCACGGGAGAGACATACGTGAGCTTATATAAGTTATACCCTTCTCACACGGCCAGGATAGAACCTGGTCAGCCTTGAGGTATGTCAAATAGATACTTAAGTACATATTTAGAGAATAGGGATCTTCACGCCTCTCAAGCCCTTATAGGACCAATACGATTACTCGACTGGCTTGATTCTCTGCGCAACCCTACCTACATAACACAGGATGGATCATAATTATGGAACAATAAAGCACATAAATACATGCATATAGGACAGTATAGCGTACAGTCAATCTTTCGATGTCGAGTATATGATAAAGTACCTAGCACTTGAGAATAACATCAGGATAATGAAAAGGGTAGTCCTCCGAGAACATAACACAGCACAGTGCGGCACAGTATAATGCGGAGGACCCCAGAGAAGCTAGTACCCATAGGGCCACTCTATAAGGAACAATGGGTCAGCTCCAGAGCTCCAAACAAACCCCCGCCATGGAGTAACCGAGATCACCCCACCATTTCAGGTATTCGGGCTAGTTGACCCAGAAATTCCCAGTAACAGCAGTCATGATGGATAGGCACCTACAAAAAGAAGCAGCCAGAAATGAGCCTGACCGTTGTATAGGGTTATGTGTTCAGTAAGCATGCAGATATGTACGATAGCGAGTACGTGGGGTCTATCCTAGGTGGACAAACAAAAATGTCATCAGCTACATGTTTCCAATAAGACTTCGTAAGACCTTCAGCCCTGAACATACGCCCGGGAGACGAAGGACGCAGATCGCTGTTGGTCACTACCAAGTTCGGTTACACCCTAATATATCATGGAGATGCACAAACCAAGATTATACAGTCTTCTGTTCTACTCACAACCGTATATACGAGTAAACCGATAAAGGATCCTTGATCGAAACCTGCAAGCCATCTCCGCCAAGCCGCCATGTAATTGGCTAGTCGACTGTGAGGGACCGACGTGTGTGCCAACGATCAATCCCCCCGACAGTCGCCTTTCCCTTGGCTCGATGATGGGGGCGCGGAACGGCATCGTAGCCTGCTGTTTGGCTTGCAAGGCTTGCATGTGGTTACCGACTCCGCTCCTCCGTTCAGGAGTTAAGACGCCTTGGTACGTGCTTGGGTTTGCTTGATTGCGGTCTAATGATGGACCCTGAAGGCTTATCGGAGGAGTACGTTTCGCATGTGTAGACCGAATCAAAATGTATAAGTAAACAACCCCCTCTACATTACAAAACAGTATGGCCGGATTTGCCGAACAATACTGCAGTAGCTGTGCCGGCCGTAAGGATACTCTGCTACTGAACGTGTAGAGAGAGAGCCAAAACGGTTTAATCTCAAAGCAGCCAAGACAAGCCCCGTGAGTAAACCTTGGCGTTGCCGTGGAGCCTCCTCTCTCGCTATATGGGTCCCTACCTACCTAGGTAGCGTAACTGGTAAGGGTGGCATCTCATTACCTACTACGGTGTTATGGCTAAGTTTAAAAACACTGCTAGGTATGCGGGCCACAAGGCCCACCTGTAATAACCCCATCTTGGATTAGGAGTTGCAAAAGGGCTGCAATTTTTCGCATGTTCTGTGGGGTTAACCCATGTCTAAGCTACACCTAATTTGTATGGCGTGGATACTAGCGCGGCCCACAGCTACATGACAGTGTTTTAAAACTTTTGCCCGATACCGTAGTAGTACTCAACGTCTCGTTCGGACAAGTAGATAAAAATTACTGCGCATTGAAATTTGTGCACGCCCCATTTTTACACCAAAATTTCCCAAAACTCACAGTTTTTAATAAGGAATAACTCTGTTAAAACAAACGTAATAAATTTAATATATATAAATATTAAAGCCTTTTTATATAATATTTAATATCTTTATTTTTTTTTCGATTTTTATTATTAATTTTTGCGGAAATATCAGGTACTATATAACGTATATTGTCGGATTTCTATTATTTCATGTAATTTGTATAGGGCTTGGTACGTTTTGGTTAACTTTTTTATTACTTTTACTTTATAGATGGAGAATTTTACATATACGCGTTATTTTTATAATTTTAAACCTATTTTAAGTAATTTTCCCTTATGAAATATCTAGTTTGGATTTTTTTTTTTTCAAATTATTAAATATGTATTTTGCTGGTAAATAACGCAGTGAATATGTTAAGTTTTGGTCATTTTAGGTGTAAAAATGGGGCGTGCACAAATTTTCAATGCGCAGTAATTGTACTGTATTATACCGTCAATGACGCCTAACCCGCTAAAAATTGCCAGCTATTACAGTTCACTAGAGGATCGGTAACATACTATGCAAAGCGGTCCATAGTAGATGCAAGCCCGGGACTCGGCCGCCTACCGGCCTACCCCACCGACGCAGAGCGTGGCACCCGATTGTTCTGTTATACGGTGATGTGCCGTAGCACCGAGGTCTTAGCAGCACGATGAGGCTCCTTGGTGAGATTCGTGATTGGTGTAGGACCAGTCATTGTTGCTGACGGTAGTGCGCTCATCAGCCCACAGAAGATCGATCGCCAGATACTTCAAACTATATTACATAGTCCGTTCCTCGAATTTAGGACGCTACATCACAGTACGACACAGTAGTATAAAACTTGAGCGAAATCCATCTTTTTTGTCGTCCCAGAGTGCCAGTGCCTTATAAGCTGGCGGAGATGCGGGGGCTCGAGAAACAGACACACATGCATTCGTCCGATATGCGCCTACACAGGAAGAGAAAGTCACGGCTAATTACCGTACTTCAACTCGTGCTTGGTGTTCGATTCGAAAAGGCTCAGACAGTGGCTTGGCCGAGCTTGGCTCATCTCTCTTTACAAAATACACCTGATCGTCGATACCCATGAGTTGCTTCGCCAGTTCGTAGGGAGAAGCTCCGAAAACCAATTCTCGGCTTGACTCCTCCGACCCAGGATGCCATACTGTGCCCCAGATAACTACCCCACCGCTTGGCAGAGCCGGGGGTAGCGTCAACCCGTCCAAGAAAACAACTTCAAGGTATTTTTTTTAGTGCCGTCGAATATTCACACCGTCAGGCGAATGCGGAAGGAGAATAAGGATTCGGATTGGTTCTCATTGGGCGGGGGGGGATTAGGGTCCCATTCGCCGCCGTTCGCTCGGATCCGAATCGCGCAACAGGTACGATTCTTTTACTAATAATCCTCTCTTGCTCCCTTGCTTTTTATTAGACATGTGATTCCCAGAGTAATCCGTTGTCCGTATGTTGTTCCATGTCGGGCCGTCGTAACCGTGTTTAGTGACGGGACGGTGCGGCCTGGTCCATTCCCCTGACATGGCTTGAACTGGGTTTAGTCGGGGTCACCTGGCAACCAGAGAATTCTGTTTACGCGTTGGGCGAGCTGAAAAGTGGAGATCCCATTCTCCAGGACTTCCCAGAGCTGAGACGAACCCGACGTCGGAACCCATGTGGAGAAACTTGAATTCGTCCATTGCCCACAGACAGTTGCGAGACCAGACTTCTCTCGTCACGTGGAAGCCCGACGGCCCGAATCTTACCACCACTAAGGGCTCTAAAGTCGCAGACTTTTCCTACGATATTGGGATCAAGAGTGAGTACTTAAGTCAGCTGTGGATACGGCACCCGGTACATCGTAGTCAGCAGCAAGCCCCTAGTAATTAAATGTCCGGCGGAATGCCACGATATGTTAAGAGTTGACGGCGTTAGCGACTCCCATGTCATCGTCTCGACTAGTGGTGATCCTTCGGATTTCCCCTCACACCCCCAAAAAAGGGCACGTTACTTTGGTGCGATGACTGGTTACATGGGGCAAGGGACTGCGGAGACAGTGCGGAGAGCCTGGGGAGATTTGGTGATTGGAAAGCGACTTCCTGTATTCGCTTAATACCTGCGCACCTAGACCGCAGCACATTAGCAGTTGCCTTTATAGTAAACGTAACTGTAGACGATAGTCATACACATAAGGAGTATTATAGGAAGTTGCCGTGATTGTTCATAAAGGGGAGAAATGATGAGAAATTTCCCACAGTCAACTCCTCTCCTGGAGCTGACTATCGACAGGCTGCAAGTAGGTGCCGTCATGAGCGCCGACTTACAGAGAGAGGTTAAGCATATATTTAGGCCCATCAGATACACGCGTTGTTTAACATATACTATGTATTAAAGTCAAATCAGCACTGAGTTGACCACGGCGGAGTTTTGCTCCTCGGCTTTTTTTTTTCTCGGTATCCACAGGGTAGACTACAACGCACGGGCCGCCATGTCTTCTTTTGGTTACATGGATCTCCAGCCATCAAAGTTTTAACTATAACAAGCGCTCCTAACCACAGGGTTGTGAAATTAGTTAGTTAGTTTAGTTAATGGGCTAACTAAAACTAACTAAGGTTATTAAAAACTAATAACTAACTAACTAAAAAAAAATTCCGT
>QJNZ01000484.1:0-71321 GCA_004155055.1 Monosporascus sp. CRB-8-3
AAAAAAAAAAAAAAAAAAAAAGGCTCACCCCCCCTTCAGCTACCAACCCACAGCCAGTCATATAGCTGGACATGGGGTTACACAAGAACAGTATCATGCCGGCGATCCCTTCCGCCGTCGCTAGGCGCCCTATCGGTATTCCAGATAATATGGTCTGCTTTAGCCCCGGCATGACTTCAGTTGCCTTCCGCACCGTCGGGGTATCTACATAGGTCGGGCAGACAGAGTTCACGCAGATGCTGTGGCTTGCGTTCTCGAGGACCACGAAGATCAATTTTAATAGGGGACTGCTAATTGATACTAATCATATGACTATAAGTCTTACCAACGGTCTTATTGATTCCCATTACGGCATGCTTCAAGGTGATAAATTGCACGTAGCCCAGGCAAGGCCTTATAAGACAAAGTAGAGGCCATAACTATGATGGGACCCGCGGGTTGTGCCACGATCCGGTAAAATGGAATGTAGCTGCTTAGGTTCCTGCGTTCTCTTCGTAGCCAATGCGTGACTGGTGACGAGGAAATTCCCTGCACGTTTACTTCGGGGATGTGTTCGAGGTCGGCGAAGTCGCGGCAGAGAGGTCATCAAATGTCCTACAGATGATCTAAGACGTAGATGAAAGTGGGAGTGTGAGCTCCTCGCGGCTACCGCTGTCTGTGAACCCGGGTGCTCCCCGTGATGCACTCACGCTGGCGCAATGAATGCAGTAGTCAACACGGCCAAAAGATTCCACCATATAAGCAGCTGCTCTGGCCAGAGCCTTACAAGACGCGCAGCCGATGCCGTCGCTTTGGAATGTTAGTGTTAACATATAGAGCACTCCAATCGTCAAGACTTCGAAGGTTATTGGGCTTAACTCCGCCGGTTAGTAAAGCGCATCCCGTGATGCCCATCTTGGTGTGCCTCTGGTTGTACAAGCTGATTTTGGAGAGTAGAACAAGCAGCAGGCGGGGATGAGAGAGAAAGGCTTCCAGGCAAAGGAAAACAACTGTACAATCAAGTTTCTAGACGAACTGTACGGGTTTGCTGTTTTTTCGGTTGGAGTTTACTGCGTAATTTCATGCACATGTTAGCACAATGTCGCATAGAATAGTCGTCCGACTGTTCCCAATGGCACTCTCTTACAGATAGGGGCCTGACTACTGTACTCATGTATTGCAACCAACAGCATTGCTAGCCTTGCCCTTCTTTCAGGTAACCTGCGATGCTGCCCCTCTTATTAATCATGGGATGGATACGTTCACCGATTCGGGGGGTATCCCACCGCTTTGCGTGTAAGTTGTGTTACCGGAATCGAAGTCCTGATAAAAAATTCGGAGCTGGGACTTCTCCTGAACTCAGCTAGTATCCGGAGTGTCGCATCTCCTGTCCATATAAGACTGCTTCCAGGTATAATTAAGGTTTGGGGTGTAAGCCTGGAAAGGTTTGGAACGGTATGGTGATATGTTTATATGAGGCCTCACATCCCATGTCAAATAGACGACTCCTCATCCAACTTGAATCAACTCATTCAACCCCTAATCACCCGTCTCAATCTTAACGCGCTTTTGGGCGCGCAGATCTAACCATTGATAAAGATTCGATTAAGTTGGTATGTGGTTACTAATATGGTGACCCTCAAAAGTGGTTGACGTGCTTTTGACAGACTCGAGATATAAGTCGCGTTAGTTTCCGGATAACAGGATCGTCATGCACCGAGTATGATAATGAAGAAGAATGTATCATAAAGGTCTTGGTCTGTCGGGGGGTTGAATTCCGATCCCTTCAATTCTGGTGCCTGCCCCCTGGCTTGGTCCTTGCCGTCTCAGAAGCGTGCCGGGGTTTCTTTGACACTGCCTAATAGCATAGATCCAAAGCTTACAATAGGCATTTATTGGGTTAAACTACATATGCGTCAGCCATCTTCGCGGCTGCAAATGGTGGTTCTATTCAAGCCAATGAGAGTGGTAGAAAGACCGATAAAGGCAATTGAGACATCCCCGCTTTTTATAGGTGAATATATCACCTTAGGCGAGTTTGGTGCGCTGTCTTTGCGATTTTAAGATTTGCAGACCCAAGGTATCCAACTAAACGAACACAAGCCACTCCTTGCATATTCGTACGCGCTCATAAAAAGCAACGAGATGCGGCGAGAGATCACATTCCTGTGGAATATTGTACAAATTCCTTGAGAACTACAGCAGTAGAAGACAGCTCTCTCATTCTACCGATCAGGGCACCATGTTCCGTCAATTTTATCGCAATGGCGCTCAAATGCCATTCTCAGGGAATTCTGCGTTTCCACATCCCCTTGTGGTCCGATTCCAGTTCAAACCATTCGGTAGCCGATTGAGCTACAGTTTTCGGCGACCAGCTCACCAGCAGGCACACCCATCCGGCTTTTCGCCCGACACCGTGAGAAGACTTGCCATCTGGCCATTCATTGGTGTGAATATTCTGGTCTTCTTGAAGTGGCAGCAAGCCAAGATAGATGCACTCGAGAAGACGAGGGACAAGCAGACAATTGGGGATCGCAATGCAACCCATGCTCCCACTTTACCGCCTTTGATGCGCAACGACCGGATCAGATACATGATGGAGAATTACACTCTGAATCTGAAAAGCATCCAGGAGCGCCGTTGGCACACGTTACTCACGGCTGCGGTCAGCCATGAAAGCTTCCCCCACCTCCTCTTCAACATGGTCAGTTTCAACGCCTTAGTAGGATACGCCGTCTTGATCAGGTTCCCTCTACCGACTCTCTTCTATCTTGGTGTCGGATCGGGCCTCGCCAGCGATATTGCCTCTCTCTACGACTGGCACCGCAAAGGGCAGCAGGAGCGGTATGGTCTTGGAGCTAGTGGAGTGATCAGCGGCATAGGGACGGCCCTTGCTTGCACCCGTCCATGGGCATCGTTCGGCTTTATGTTCATCCCCGTCCCCATACCATTGTGGGCACTCATGGCTGGATACATTGCGTACGACTCATATCGTCTCAACTCCGAGGGGAGCACTATCGGTCATGCTGCTCATCTCGGCGGCTCTGGTTTCGGTGTTCTCTTCTACGTCGTATTCCTTCGAAGGTACGGAGGTGTCATCAATTATTGGCGGGCATACTCGAGCAGGTTCCTCAAACGCTGATACTCTGTGCCGTGTACAATCAACATAACCACTCGGAACCCGGCCTTGTACGAGTTGCCACAGGCATATCACGTAATGAGCCCCATTAGGGCCGGTGGGAACAAGGGGGAGGGTAGGATGTTTGGCTGTAAAACAAGAGTTCGTAAGAGAGATTCCTCAATATAACGACCTACGTTAGTGCATGTTTCTCGATTCCCCGGGAGTCAGATGGTCGCCTTATATCATCTATCATCATCGACTCGACGCGCAGGATTCGGACTGTTGGTGGCCTCTGTCTCGCTAAGCTCATCGTGGCATCCTGCCACATCCCCTTGGCGTCGAGGTCTCCGGCCCGGATCGAGTCGAAGCGGTACCCGGCGCAAACTCCATAACCAAGGGTCTACACTGCTTCAACTCATTAGCTTAGCTGATGCGCATGATGGGGATACAGTCCGGAATTACCTAGGGGGATTTTTCCTAACAGCACGCACATCGTCAGCCCCGGTCAACTTGGCATGCACCACTTCGTGCGTGTTAAAAGTGCGCTAGGGCCCAGACCCAGGCACTGCTGTCGGGGACACGATGCGGGCCGAATGACTCCTTCCCTAACCCTGCGTTCCAGCGCCACTCGGAGCTTCCTGGGTAGGCCGCCGGTGCGGGGATGGGTTTGGAGAGGCCCCCAGTATTGCAACTCCAAAGCCGAGCCGTCCGATGTCTGCGAAATCGAACATATCTCAATTCAATTCTTTTGCCGGCGTCATACCCCCGAGATACTGCGGTGGACCATGACTAGCCCCAATACATCAATCGTTCGCCTTCTCACGACTAAACGGGGGAGGGGGGAAGGGGGAAGGTGAGGCTCATAAGTCCAGCACCGATTCTCATGGCCTTAGCAGTCAGACGGATACGAGCGGATCAGCGTCAATTCATGTAGTCCAAAACTTGATCACACCCATCATTGACTTATTGGTCTGGAGTTATGAGCGTACTCAATGCGTTCTAGTGCTTCTTACGTATGGGTAACCAATGTGGCTTACTAGTTGAGGACAGTGACGAAGCATGCATATCCTATAGCGAATGGGCTCCAGAGCTCTTGCACATAATCACTACCCCAACTGCTATCTGTACTAGTCGGGATTTCTATGTACAGATGCAACAGCCCAATTAACCGAGCGAATAATGACATTCGGCAATTAGTAACGGTCGTAGGTAGGATATCTGACAGCGGCGTTGAAACTTCCGGTCGATAATCGCTAAAATACGTGATACATGCGAGGTATAATACTCACGGTCATAACTGAAGTTTTCGGTTCATGGATAACACCATTATAACACGCGTGATGTTGGAACCCCATCACCGCATGGAAAGCACCGGTCGGGGGATAGGTATCATCGAACGTTTGAGAGCGATAATCGCTACTGCATCCGGCCGCTGGCAAACCCCATCCCCAGATTCTCCCCCGGTGGCCTCTGTAGTTCTAGAACCTCCAAACCTCCAAACCTCTTGGCCATGACGTGACATGACATGTTGGCGCCAATGGCATCGAATGGGTTCCGTTCGCACAACGGGGTGCCACACAACGCTCTGACATCAAGCGCGAAGTAAAATTGGAGGGGAACGAGGGCAGATGGTATCATATGACCAGACGGCCGGTCGAGCGGGACATCGCCGAGAAGTCTCTGGACCCCTCTCCGAACGAGCATCACGAGATGGCGATCCGCATTATATATCCGTCGTTCGCCCCCAGCGTCTGCGGTTCCTGTCAGACCTTCGCTACAGATGAAAAGACCAAACACACCCATCAAGCTCGAGAAGATAACATCCAATCATCCTGAGTCTCCAATTGAAACCACTACGACATAACCTGACGGTAAAGACAATGACGTCACCAGACCGCACCGGAATCACCGACGCCGCCGCCATAGCGGAGCATGAGTTCATGCAGCGCGCGGAGCACGAGGGGCACGAGCACGAGGCTGCCCTCCGGCGCGGCATCACGGATGAGGCCGCCATCGCCGAGTACCAGTTCATGCACCGAGCCGAGCAGGAGGAGCACGAGCATGAGGCCGCCGCCAAGCGCGGACTGCCCGACGAAGCGGCCGAGTGGGAGTACGACCTGATTCACGGGGCCGAGGTAAGTCGTCCGCTCGGTCGCCTACGGATAGCTCGCGATTCGCCGCGATGTTAACGGATGGCGCTATCACAGCGGCAATTAAATCGCCCGACAAGTCCCGGGCAGAAGGTCAAACACGCGCTGAAGAAGATCGTCTCCAGCGGGAAAGACTGAAGGATACGGAGGCTCTTTAACATTGAGAATGTGATACCATTTCTGCTGTAATGTAATTTCATAATCTTGTTTCACTAGGGGTATCCGACTGTAATGCCACTTCAGACAGATTGAAAATCAATGCAACGTTCAAACAGACTCGGCATGCTCCGCATCATGTGCCTTGTTGCTCTCAGCTACAGCCATGTCGCGATCCCGCTTCGAAAGCCTAGACGAGACTGACGTGTGGGGGATGCCGCGATAACCATCGCAATTGTAGCCGCTGTAACAGGAACCGTGTTAGTCGAAAGAAAGTCACCAAGATGAAGGCGGAGTGCACGTACAAGATGACATCCATCTGGGCGAGCGTGAGACCCTTCGTCTCGGGCAGGAAGAAGAAGGCCCACATGCTGGCGACCAGCATCCAGGACGCGAAGAAGAACCAGGTGCCGTAGCCGAACGCCGTGAAGATGTACGGCAGGGCCTTGGTGAGGGCGAACTGGACGGCCCACTGGATGAAGGCCGCGAAGGTGCCCGAGAAGTTCCGGAGCACGCCGGGGAAGATCTCGGCCGACACGATCCACGGGATGCCGTTCAGACCGAAAGACCAGCTACGAAACCGTCAGTATCAGCACGTCGGTTTTTTCCTTGCCGGGCGGCGGCGCGAGGCACGCATAGACTTACAAGGTGGAGTAGATCATGACCATGGCGACGGCGGCTTTGCCGCCCTTGGCGGTGGAGTCCGAAAGGGTCCCGCCGGCCTCGATGATGTCGGCCGGGTGCCCGACCTTCACGTAGGCCCCGACGAACCACAGGCACAGCGAGCAGGCGACCGAGGAGACGATGGTGGGGCGGCGGCGGCCCAGCATGTCGACGAAGAAGACGTAGTAGATGATGGAGGCCACGGCCTTGACGAGGCCGTAGATGCCGGTGTAGAGGGCGACGTCGGTGACGCCGAGGGAGCCGAAGAGGGTCGGGGAGTAGTAGTTGATGGCGGCGGCGCCGGAGACGTTCTGCAGGGCGAAGGCGCAGAAGACGAGGACGAGACGGTTCCGCATGCCCTTCTGCGAGAACTGCTTCATGGCGCCGCGGTAGAAGGCCCACACGCCGGACCCGTACGCGGCCGAGATGGAGGCCTCCTCGGCGAGCCGCGACTCGATGGCGCGAATGTCCTCCTGCACGTAGGGGTGGTCGACGGGCAGGTGGCGCAGGCCCTCGAGCGCCCTGCGCGCGCGCGCCGCCTTGCCCTTGCGCATGAGCCACAGCGGGCTCTCGTGCAGGAAGATGGTGCCGACGAAGAGCGGCACGGCGGGCACGAACTGCACGGCCATGGGGATCCGGAAGCTCGCGGGGCTGTCGACGGCGATGTTCTGCGTGATGCCGTAGTTGATCCAGAAGCCGACGAGCGAGCCCACCTGGTACGTGATCTCGAACAGGCCCGTCAGGATGCCGCGGATCGAGGGGACCGACAGCTCGGCGATGTAGCTCGGCACCGTCGCCGTGATGGCGCCGCAGCCGACGCCCGTCAGCGCGCGCCCCGCGTAGAGCATGGAGAGGTTGCCGCTCGTCGCCGTCATCAGGACGGCGCCGACCAGGAAGAGGAAGACGTTGGACTCGAGGGCCCACTTGCGGCCGATCTTCTCCGTGACGAAGAAGCAGAGGAGCGCGCCGACGAGGGCGCCGGCCTGGAACGCCGAGGTGATGTTGCTGGAGACATCGTTCGCGTTTTCGGGCGTGATGCCGAACGCCGTCTTGAAGTAGGTGCGGGAGATGGTGGTCCCGATGAATGCGGAATCGTAGCCGAAACTGAGACGTCTGTCAGTCCGGAGTCGGGTATACTCCGACTGGAAACGGGGGCGGGTATTAGACTCACAGCAGCGAGCCGGTAGCGATGATCATGCACTCGGAGTAGAGGCGCCAGTTGTAGACCTCCTTAGGCGTTAGCCTGTCCTCGATGGCTCGGAATCCACCCATGTTGACTGATTCCCCCTCTCAGTTCCTGCGAAGCTGTGAGATGCAGATCGTTCTGGGGGAGAGTTTTCAAATCACGGCGGGCCACGAAGCCGTATTATAATTCCCCAACATGCCTATCACGGGCGACATCGCTTCCCCCGCAAATTCTTCCTGTGCCCCGTCCCGAGCTGACGGTAGTCAAGTGGGGAGTCTGGGACCATCTGTGCTGGTTAGGGGAAGGTATCCCAATCGTTGCTAGGCCGAACCTCGCCGAATCATGTGTCAGGGCGCCTGGGGCCCTGATAGTTCGCTGTGGAGGAGCCCCACGCATCTCGCGGGGAAATCTGCCGATTTGTGCGGAGAGGTCGAAAGGAGATGAGGAGAACTGAGAGGATTGGGTACCCCACAGATTCACCCCTGGCTGAACGCCAAGGATAGGGGCCCACCAAGCAAAAGCCGAGCCGACGCGACAGGCGAGGCGACGACGCCGGAAAGCTTGATCTAGTACGCCAATTACCTAGGCTCGCCAGACTTGTTGGAAGCTGTGACTGTGGTGGCGGAAGAAAACACGCCGTGAACTGCTGCCTTTCGTCTCGCGATCGTGCTATCTGAAGACTATTTGACGGAGCTCCGGCGACCAGACCCCAAAGCGATTGAGCGATTCGACAAACAGATGGGTGTATTGAGTTACTGTATGCATATAAAGATACGGCTGCGCAAATCTTCTAGCACTGGTGACTAACTATGCGGCAACTTGCTAACGCTATACATATCTAAAAGCAAGGCTTAACTTTCTGCCGGCGAGTGGACGTAGGGAAACATCGAGGACTCAAATTCTCAATGAAGAGGCAAAGCTCAATCAGTCGAGGCTCAGGAGATTTCCCTGTAGTATGAATATATCCGTCTATTTGCAGTTGATGTTGCGAACAGCGGGTGCCATTCCTGCCTGTTCTAGGCGTAGAATCTTCCCAGCACCGTGTCTCGCTCTGGGAGGCTCCTCACGCTCGTAGTGGTATGAGAGAGACTATGCCCTGCGCTGCTCAGTCTCGCCTGTGGCTCTATCCGCCCAAGGAACCGATGACAGCGGAATACCCTCAGAGAATGCTGCGATGGATTAGGCGATATCGACGGATTCATACCTCTCTCTGCCTGCGGCGATCAACTGTCGAGGGTAATTATCAAGGGGCATACTCGTCAGGAACCGACATAGTGGCCGATCAACTTATTTATCTCGCCATTAACAGCAGAATCGCACATGAGACTATCCATTTGTTACCTAAGGCAACTCCCAGCTTTCGTCTGCGCTCATTCACATGCCCTCAAACCCACGGGTCGAAACAAGGTAGGTATTCATTATCATCGGCTTGACTTCAATATCCTCACCCCTTATTTCAGCTACTGGACATAAGATTGGCTCAACTATTTTGGCCAGGGCCTGCATCGTCTCCCATTGGCCGCCCGGTCTTAGATTGAGAGGACAGGGAGGACGACAGCTGGAGTACTACTTCATCGCCCTCTCAAGGGACAGTTTCAACTTGATTTTATACATTCGAGTCCTTCCCATTCTCCGGGTAGACTTTGCCGATCGAGCTCAGTGCTTATGCCTAGGCGGGGGATACGCCCGCTAGGCGCGAAGCCTGGGGCCGTTTGACTACCGACGCGTGAGGCCAACAGACCCGGTTTCAGCACGAACACATGCAGTAGATGGATAGCTCGGGTTGAATCAAGAAACTCTTGACTTGCATACCCGGAACATTAATAGATCCCCGAAAAATCTTCACCGGCCTTGCACGGGAGCCGCGTCACTGTAGCAGGATACAGCAAAATTGCGAGTTTCATAAGTGTATCTAAGGGAAGAGATAATTCGCAAGCCCAACGCACCGTCAATGGGAAACGATAGAGACTAGCGTAGTAAGTAGGATATTCATGTTGTAACCTCGAGGCGTCCCGCTACGTACGCTGGCTTATGGAGGAGATGCAGCTGGATTCTTTTCTATCATGGCCGAGTTTACCTTAAGCCAGGGTCTTGACATTCCAGTTTACCGGGAGACCCTAATGCGCTACGGGAGGACAGCGGAACTATATCCAAAATCACTGGCTTACTAAGACAACACATTAATTGCGATCGAACAGTGATATCGCAGACTAACAGAAAGATATCAATTTAAACACCCATCTCCGCGTCTGCGCCATTTATATCACAATCAACACCTACAAGACACACTATTTCCACCTCTCGCCCCAGCCGCTTCCTCCTTGCCGCCCGCAAACCTCCCTCGCCCATCTCCCACCTCACAGCTCGGCCCAGGACTTAATCGGGCTCCCAGGGGGACTAGCCTTGATCTTGGGCCTACTCATGAAGACGGTCTCCATGTCGAGCTCAACGTTAGCGTCGTTCAGGAGCTCCTCGACGATGGATGCGTCGCCGACACCGCTGCCGCCGCTGTCCTTGCGCGTCGTCATGCGGCTCCGGCGCTGCGACCGGCGACGCTCGAGCTGCGCCCGCTGTCGCGCCGCCTCGAAGCCCGCCATCGAGCGCTGCGTGCGCGTCATGAGGTCCTCGTACTCGTCGCCGTCGGGGCCGATGGCGGCGGCGGCGGGGGTGGAAGGAGGCTGGGGCTCGGACCTGCTATGCGGGCGGGTGCCTTCGCCACCTTTCCTCCTCGAGGGCGACGGCGAGAAGGGGTCAGACGCGCGGTCATCGACGTTGTCATCCTCGTGTTGGAAGGAGGTCGCGCGTGTCATCGACATGCGCGTCCGCTCCGCCAGCGAGAGCGTGTGCCGTTGCTTCTTCTTGCCGGGCGTGGGCGAGGCGTTGGACATGGAGGCGAGGATCTCGTCGGCGAGGGCCTGGGTCGGGGAGACGAGACGCGGGGGTGAAGTCTCGGATGGTGGCGGCGGTGGTGTTGCCGTGGCGGTTTGCCTTACTTTGTCTGACGGTGGTGAATCCAGCGGCATCGGTGACATCTCCCCCGAGGTAGCCCTGCTTGCGGGAGGCTGGAGACGACTATTACTGGGCTCACGTTCCTTCGGCAGGCGAGCAATTCGCGAGATCTCCCGCCTCGGCGGAGCGGGATCAGGGTGGTCTGGGCTAGTCTTGCCGTTTAGAGCAGTTCTAGCTTCGGTCCTGCGCAACTGTGGAATCTGTCGTGTGCTTGGCGCTGGGTTGGGCTCGCATTGGCTGTTCCGACGGTCGCGACCTCCAGAGAGCCTTGCCGGCTTCGGGGGTGGGAGAGGCTTTTCTGGCCCAGACTTCTCCGGCGCAGGCTTCTCTACTTCATCCTCCCAGTCGCTAAGGTCGGAAATGGGTTCCTCGGTGTTTTTGGGTATACTAAGGCGTTGGAAGCCGCCGAGGCCATGTTCAGGCTTCAACACTTTGAGTAGACTGGAGAAGTCGGGTATCTTTGTCTTCGCGATGCTCTCGAATTCGCTCTTCATGTCCCCGAGTATTTTAGCGTATTCCCCCGGGACTGACGTGACACGTTTGGAAATCTCTTCAGTCTCTTTCGGGTCTAGAGCGAGATTCTGATGGGCGTTGAACTCTATTCGGCGAGTCGCAGATTTGCTATCGTCCTCCTTCTGCTGGAGGGATCCGGAAGGGCTGTTCCCGAACATCTTCTCGCGAAAGCCATTCCATTTCGCAAGCCTGGCCTTTTGCAGACGAACCCGCTCATCGAGCTGCTCAAGGAGGCCGACATTCTGGCTTTCCATGTCCGAAATCTGTCCTGCCTCGACACCAGCCCAAATCTCGTCGAAGTCTGTGCCTAGGAAACCGCCCTTGGGAGGGTTGGTGTCGTTGAATAGTAGACTATCTATCCACCGGTCGTTCCCCGTCCAGTTTGTCCTCAGGGTCCTGCGCACCCGTTCCTTTGTAGAGATATCAATCTGGTGGTCTGCCTCATTGGGAGTATTGGACTGTTCCTTCCGCTGGATGATTCCGCGCTCCTTGGACGATAACAGTTCCTCGAACTCCCTATACCTCTGTCGTGCGGTACCCTTCTTAGCTAGAAGAGAGCTAAGGGATACCTTGTGTGCCAGCAATAGGGCGTTGAGGACAGTCCTGTCGCCGGTATAGCCCCAGTTCTCGAGTGAAATCTTCTCCGATATCGTGGATCGGTATTCTGGGCCTCCGTTCAAGGCACGCTCAGCGACGAGCTTCTTGAGGACGGCCGAGGAGAAGACGGCCAGGACCTCCTCCAGTCTTTCGCCCTTGCACTCGTCCAGCATAGTCTTCCGCACGACGGCATCGCGGCCCAGGACGCCGTTCTTCTTTGCCTGCTCGAGGCCGCGAAGAAGCGCTGCTCGGAGGTTGATGGACTGGACCTGGTCGAGCGGAGGGAAGAAGGGCCGCATTTTCTTTTGTCACATTAGTACATCGACAAGCAGCCTCGAAGATATTGACTCTCATCGTACATTTTGTGCCTCGTCCTGATCCCATAGCGTAAAGAGCTGGTACAATGCCCACTCGACGCACTGGATCCGTTTCTTCTGTCCACCGGCGGCATCTTTCGTAGAGAAGGTTGTCAGAGTTATGTCGGGCCAGTCCGGTTCGAGGTCGAGCTCGAGAAGTCGGAGGTTCGTAAGAAATAGCGCTACATTGGAGGTTGAACAAGGTATCTGCACTGAATTGTTACCCGAACTCGTCGGCCCTGTTGCTGTTGCTGTTGCTGTTGCAGTGGGAGCGGTCAAGGCAGGTTTGCTGGCGGCGGGGACACGCAGCGATCTCGAACGTGTCACTGATGTGTTGGTTTGTGAGAGAGACATTGTGGCATCATAGGGATTTCAAAAGGGAACGAAGGAAGAGGGGTGAGACGATGCCCGACTAGTGCATCGTAGACCTGGAATGCCAAATGTCGTGAGTTCACCAGAGTGCTAGCTCAGGTAGGTAATTAGGTACATTTTAGGTATACTGAAGAGCGGTGTTCCTTATCGGTGGTGTTGTTGTTGACTTTCCGAGCTTCGGGCCAATCGATAAGGAAACAAGGGAGTCCGTCCAACTGGCATGTGCCAAGTTGCTCATATTGTGGGGACGTACTCTTATTTCGAATCAGAGTGTTAGTGTCAGATATAGGGGACATCAATTATGTGATTTATTAGGCTAACTTGCGTATGTTTCTCGTACGCGTACAGCTTTTGTATAGCTTAATAACGGAACATATATCTTCCGATCAGAGGGAGCCTTTCCGTATATGGGGTGCGTTTAGTACCTCCTGTTAATTAACATATTCCCTTAACGCCTTAAAGTATTTATGGCGTTAATTGTTATATATTATCATTTTTTAAAATTACAGCTTTTTATTTAACCTTTTCTCCGGTAATTAAATCCTTTTAATTAGTTAATTCCTTTTTTAAAATTATTTATAGGGTGTTTTTCCGTTATTTAAAGGTTTCCGTAATATTTATTAATTTTAATTACTTTTTAAAGTATTTAAACGGTTTGCGTAACAGGGTTTTAATTAGTTTATTAGTTAGTATGTCGCCTATAAGTATATAGTCTATTTTGATTAAATCCTTTTTTACGGCTTTTTGTAATTAGTAATTATATATATTTACGTACCGCAGTTTTATTTATAATAGGGTAACGTTGGCGTTAATAAGCCGTATAATTTGTTAATTGTTGTATTATATATTTAGCGGTTTAGTATTTAAAGTAATTTTTAGCTTTTTAATTAATCGAAAGTTAAATAAGGCTTTTTTTGCAGTTTGTATAAAAAATAATAACTTTGTTTTTGTTATAAAAATAATTATTATATCTTGCTTATTTGCTTATTATTTAATTATTTTTTTAAATAACTTTATAATATAAGTTTAAAAATTTTTTCGATCGACCGTATTATCCGTAAAAAAAGCGTTGTTTTAGATATTTAACGAATTTTCGCCTCCGAATTATAACGTTAACGTTTTAATTTTAATTAGGTATAATATAATTCGATTAATAATTTTATAATATACGTTGTTAAAATTTAGGTTAAAACGGGTAAATCGGGATATGATAAAGGATATATTAGGTTACGCATTAATCGTTATGTAAAGGATAAAACCGATTTTTTTTTAGTATTTATTAACAAAACTTAAATAAGTTAAATTAGGATTCGGTAATAGTTTAACGTTAATTATAAACGTTTTTAAAAGGTTATTTAAGTTTTTTTTAAAAATTAAGTTAATTAATTTATTTATAAAATCGAATTAAAATAACTAAATTTTTTTGTTAAGTTTATTTTTAATTATTTCGATATTAAGGAATTATTATAAGTTTTTACCCTTTATAAAAGTATACCGTTTCCGTATTTGCTAAATTAACTGATCGACGAGGTCTTAGTTTTCTTTGCGATATACGGTAACGATATTGTTTATAAAGAAAAAAATAAGTACCTCTTAACGAATAAAATAATAAGGTTTATAAAGAATAAAGCTAAATCTTAATCTTTTAAACGTTCCGGTAAAATTTTTTTACTATAATAACGGCAACTTCCGTAAGCTATATAAAACCTTCCTAATTAAGAAAATCTTTTTACGTTAAAGATACCTTAGAAACGTTTTTATATATATTTCGTAAAGTAAATTAACGTTAACAAAAACGTTAATAGCGTTATATTATTTAAGTTTTAAATCGAATTTAACCGTTATAATAATTAAAGCTTTAAATAACCTTTTAACTAAAATAAATACGTATATATTACTATATACGTTTTTTAATTGTTAATTACTTTATACGATAAAACGTATTTTGTATTTTTGTAATTAATTATGTTTATTAAATTTGTAAACGTATACCTATATACACCTTAGGATTTATTTCCTTTTAATAAAAAACTAATTAATTATTTTCCAGAATTATATCTTCTTATAACTTTATAAATAAACCTTTTTAGTTTTACGAAATATTTCCCTTAATAAATATATATTTAACTCTTTATAACCTTACGGCGGTAATAATAAATTACGCCTATATACCCGGTTTTACGATTTTAATATTTTTTTATATATTAAAATATTATTACCTTTCCGATTAAGGTAATACGTATTTCGGATAATTAACTTTTTTAAATTTCCGTAACTTACCGGCCGGTTATTATACGTACTTATAAAAAAAGCTAAATGTTCTATATTAAATACGGTTTCTTATACCTTATATTCGTTTCGGATAACATTTTCTTAATACGGAACATACGGGGAACTTACGTTTATTACCCGTAAAATACCTTTGTTTTTTATTGTTACTCTAAATTAAATAATATAAAAAAAACCTAAGGCTACTTTTATTCCTTCCGTTAACGTAATAATCGTAATAATTATTAAAGTAAACGTTAATAACGGTAATAATCCAAAAAATGGAAATAATTCGAATATAACGGTTATATAAAAATAATTAATCCCTTATAAATAGGTTTATTTTTCTTTATTCCGTATGTTTTTTACGCTAATACCTCTTTAAAACCATTCCTTTTACTTAGCCGGTAATTAAATTATTCCGTTTAAATCTTTATTTTTTTTTTATATATAAATTAAATAATTATTATTTTAATTAAGTATTTTTATTTATCGGAATAACTTTTGTAACTTTTTTTTTATTACGTATAAAAAGTCGTTTTTTAAGTTTTTAATATTATTTGAAAAAATAGCCTTTTCGTTAAATTATACGTCTCGAATAATAACAACCTTATTAATTAACGGGTTCCAAATTTTGTAAATATTCGTAAATCGGTAATTAACTAAAAAACCAATCTATACTTTAAAATTTAACTTTTAAAGTCTTTATTTTTTTTTATAGTTATAATTATTATAATATAAATTATATAGCTATATATTTGCAAATAAATTTATTAAAGTTTCCGATTAAATATTATAATACCGTTTTTATACGTTAGGTAAATATAATAAACTTTATATAAACTTTGCCAAAAAAATGTGTATTTAAAAGTATAATTATATAAATATATTATTATTTTAAAAATATATACGATTAGGAACGAAAATAACTTAACGTTATATCGTATCGTAATCGTTTTCTTTTTAATTATACTTTTTAAACGCTTTATATCCCCGTTTTAGGCCTGGGTATACGGTATTAAAAACTTAAATCTAATATTTAAAAAAAGCGATTGTAACATATCTTAAAATTAATAATTTTTTAAAATCTCGTTATTATATTCGATTACCTGTAAAAAAACTTTATCCTAGTTTTTTAAAACTTTTAGGAAATATTTAAACGTTATAATCAATATATTTTATTTTCGGTTTTTAAAATAAATATCTTAAATAAAACTTAAATACCTATTAATTACAAATATAACGTATTTATATCCTTTAAGGTTTTTTTCGAAATTTATAAAGTCGATAATAATTTTCTATTTTAATCAAAAAGCTTTTTCCTTTAGTTTACGGCGTATTTATTTCCTGGCCTTCGTTTTATTATATATTTAGCATTCGATTATTATAAAACCTTTTAAGCGTACTCCCTTTATATAGGACTGTAACTAGGTAATTATTTCGGGCTTAAGGTATCTTAATTTCAGGTATTACATAATATTATTACCGGTCCGTAATAGTCTCGTTATATATAAGTTAACGTTATATCTATAAATTGTAAAAGTTATATAAGTAATTATTATGTTAATATTTTTGATAACGAATTAATTAAATTTATTTATTAACGTAATAACTATTTAATTATATTTATTTTGGATAAAATTGTTAATTTTTCGGTTATTCTATTAATACCTTTTTTTTCGGAACTGCTGGAAAAATACCAGGTTATATATAAAGCTTTTATAATAAATTATATCGTATAAACGTAACGTTTTTATACCGTTAAAATTTCAAAATATTACGTTAACCTTTCCGTATCTTTTAATCGAAACGAAATTATTACCTGCGTATATTCCGTCGCCTTATACGGTTTGTTTAAAGTTTAAAAATCTGTTAATAAGGTTAAAAATATATATCGTAAACCCTAAATTTAAAATAAATAAATTTTTTAAAAAGTAAAACGTAACGCTTATCGTATTACGTTAATTAAAAATCAAAAAGTATACTAAAATTTGTTTTATTTTTTTTAAAAATTAATTTATTTTTTAAGTAATTATTTTTTTTATATTTTTCGATAAACGGTTAATTTTTTCCTTTAAAAATTAATTAAAAAATATCCGGCCTTAGACGTATGTTATTATCCTATCGTTAAAGCGGAAGTTTGCTAGGGTTTTACTAAGGAATACGTAATAATATTAGGAAAACCTATAAAAGAAGCTTAAATACGCTTTATAACGGGTTCCCTATATATCTAACTTTTAGCGCTTTTGCTTATTACCGTTTCGGTTCGAATAAAAACTTTTATAATTTCCTTATCTTAACCTACGCCCTAAAATCCTTCCTTACGGTTAAAAGTTATCCTTAGTTTTTTTTTAATTAAAATTATCCTAATTAAAAAGGTTTACGGATATCCCGTAAAAAATCGGAAACGTTACCTTAATATTTCGTAATATAAACGGTAACTAGGTTATAATTTAATAATTAAAAAGGTTAACCGCTATTTCCTAGTAATTAATCGTACCGTTTTCGATTTTAGTTTTTTTTATTTTTTAAAAAATTATCGTTTATATCCCGATAATAAAAGCTAATATTATATATAGGTCGTTAACCTATACAATCAGTATTTTCGTTTTTAAAACCTTATATCGCTATTCCTAAACCATAACCTTTTATTACTTTATAATTTATTCGTTTAATTTTTTCGTTAACTTTAAGGTTTATTTTAACCTTTTACGGTATTCCCGTTACGTATTAATTAAAAGCTTACTATTATACATTTTGCCGGATTTAGTTAAACCGGTATATTATTTCCGTAAATTCTTTCCTAAAAGAAAATTCGTTTCCTTAATCGCTGGAAATACCGATTCTAAAACTTATTTCGTAAAATCGTTAATCTTCTTACAAAAGGTTTCGTATTTCCGATTTTCGTAAATATACGTTACGAAGTTTTAAATATAAGCTTATTTACCTTTAGTAATTATCTTAAAGGTATTTATTGGATAATTCGTATAATTAATTTCTTCGACGGTTTTTCCGAAAAATATAAATATAGTTAAAAAGTTACTTAATATATTATTTCGTATCGTATAACGGATTCGTCTTTTTAAATACGAAATTATATCGGGTCTTATAAATTCGATAAGCTATAAAATATCCTGATTAGAATCGATATAACGCCAAATACTAAACGCGTACGTTTTGGATTAAAATTTGCCTTTAAAATAATTCCAGTCTTTAAATTTATTATAAATAACGGAAAGCGTTAATAATATTAATATTATTACAATTAATAAAATATACGAATTATTATTATTAATATACAACCTATATCGTTTTAATAATAACTAATTAGTTAATAATAACGCGAATTAAATAAATAAAACTTTTAATTATCAAATATAAAAAATATCAATTATATAATTTATTAAGCTAATTTACGTATATTTCTCATACGCGTACAGCTTTTATATAACCTAATAACGGAACATATATCTTCCGATTAAAAGAAGCCTTTCTGTATATAAGGTGCGTTTAGCACCCCCTGCTAGCTGACAGTTAGGGCCCCACTTAGCTTTTAAATTACATACCTTTTTTTATATAGGCCCTTTTAAAATGCATGTAATCCTTCGACAACAACATAATAGTAGCTATAATAATAGCAAATAAAACTTTTGCAATTGTTTTTTATACGTAATCTTTTTGTGAATAACTTCTTTAATTTTGCTTTTTGCTTTACGTTCCGTATTACGAAAACCCGGCTAACCCAGCCGAATACTTCTTAAGCCACCTGGCCGTACGCGTTTTTTAAGGTTAATCCGAATCGATAAAACTGCAAACAAATATTTCGAAATATTTTTACGGGTTAGCCTTACAATAATTTCGAAAAGGATTCGTAAACCGCGTATAAAAATAGTTAATACTGTCGAAAATCGCCGAATTATTTCCTTTAATACCCGGGATAATAACATTTATAAGGCGGCTGTTAATAAGCAATTAATTATTACGAAAACCGCTTTAAAAAATAAGAAAAAGGGTAGGCGGCGGATAATTATTCCCGAGATTAAAAACCTTAAAGGATCCGAAATTAAGGTTATTATAGATATAAAAAGGGATACGGAAAGTACTTTTAAAGTTACGGATAACAAGCCTTTAAAAAATAAAACTATCCTAACCGAACCTTTTAAAGCTACTTCCGAAACTGCTTCCGAAGTTACTTCCGAAACTATTTCCGAAATTACTTCCGAAATTATTTCCGAAACTACCTTCGAAACTGCTTTCGAAACTGCTCCCGAAACTGCTCCCGAAGTTACTCCTAAAACTGCTTCCGAAATTGCTCCCAAAACTATTCCCGAAACTGCCCCCGAAATTGCCCTTACCGAAAACGAAACTGATTTAAAATATACCGATCGTAAAAATACTTTAATTAAAACTTTTTAACCGAAACCCTTAAATATACGTACGTAATTCCTTAATATTATCAAAGTTACTGTTAACGGCAAACCCCCGAAAAAATAATTTAATAAAATACGGAACGTTATTTAAATTATTAATTCGTAATAAGTTAAACGATATATTAATAACTATTATATAAGGATATTTAAAAAAAATTCGTTTAATTTTATTAATTAACGTATTATTAATTATATTAACGAAAAACTATAAAGTAAATACGAATATAACTTTCGGCATATATTTATTTAAATTAAGAAATTTACGTAATATCGTAAACTTAATTACGAAGTTATATTATAATTTTTTAAAATATTATTATACGTTTTTTTCGAAATTAATAAATTTATTAAAGTTATTATTAATATTATAAAACGCAATAACGTACTATATAAGCGAACGGCCTAAATAAGCGAGCGGACCAAATTTTTTAACTTTCTAAGTCTTTAACTTGATTTATATATTTCTTAATATTAACATTATAAAACGTTTTACAAAAGAATTTAAAATAAACCTAGTCATTTAAGCTAAGAAACAAAATTAAAAACTTAGTTATAAAAAACTTAGTTTTATATATAATATTACCGAAACTACTTTAAAAGCCCAATATTGCGGTAAATGCGCCCGAACCGATATTATCCTTAATTTACGAAAATTAACGCCGACCGAAAAAAAATCGATTATTAAACGAATTTTTAATTTAGATACGTAAATATTTCCTGTTCGGCTTTAGTATATTAAAGATATAGCAAATTTATTACTTGCTTAACGCGTCGCGATATATATCGGAACTAACTGGGTGTTTAATTTTATTAAACGGTAAAAAAAACTTAAAACATATTTAAATTAAAAAATAAATTATTAAAAAGTTTTATACGAAAATCTAAAAGTATTTCGTAAATAATTTAAATTTATTCGGGTTATAATTACGAAATACGGTATTACGGAAAAAAATATTTATAACTTTAACGAAATAAATTTTTTAATAAATTTTTTTATAGCAATAAACATAATAATTATAAATGCCGAAAAACATGGAAAACTTAAATAAGTTTAATAAGGAAATCGGGAATGGTTTATAATAATATAAATTATTAATTTTTAAAACTAGGCTTTATTTTTATTTATTATCCTTACCGGGAAAAACTATTTTCTTCGTTAATTCGCCGATAACCCATTTTTACCTAATTAAAAAATTACTGTAAACGAAAACGGTTAAACGATAAATAAACTAAATTTAAAATAAATTAAGCATTTCGATAAATATATTAAAACGCGTATTAAAAATTCGAAACATCTTCTTATCCTTAACGGTTACGAAAACCATTATTCGATCAAATTCGAAAATTATTGTAAGATTAATAATATTATTATATTTTATATATTTACTTATTTTTTTTATCGGTTTTAACTTTTCAACGTATTTTGTTTTTCCGTATTAAAACGTATTTATTCGTTATATATCGAAAGTTTTATACAACGTTACGTTATTTATATTGCCAAAAAGGATTTTATCGCCGGCTTTTGTAACGCATTTAAAACTGCTATAACAACCGACAATATCAAATCCGGATTTGCAAAAACGGGACTTGTTTTATTCGATTTTAATCGCATCCTTTCCAAATTAGAAATTCCAGTTATATTTATACTAACTGTCTTTTTACTTACCTTTATTAACTCCGTTATTTCCTTACTTGCGAAAACTTTTAAAAATATTATTAAAGCGATTCGACGGGGACGTTATTTGCAAAAAAAAATTAGAAATTATTAGGGTAACTTGCCGACAAAGATATTTAAATCGGTTAATCTTTTAACAAAAAGTAACTTAATATTTTTATACGAAAACGTTTTTTTTCGGGAGGAAAACGGTTATTTTTGCAAAACGAACCACGTTTTTAGTAAACGCCGGAGAATTAAAAACATACGTTTCCAAAAAAAAGGAATACTTATTATAAAGAAAGTATAAGTTTTTATAGTTAAGAAAAAAGGTAATAGTAAGTAATCGTAACTAATAAAGGCCGAAGGTAATTATCGTAAAAGAATTCGGACGAAAGAACGGAAATATAATATTTGCGGTAAGCCCGGATATAATGCGCGTATTTGTAAGGAAATTATAAAAACGTCTGGCAACGAAAAATTTAATTAATTTGAATTAATTTATTGCGTTGTAGTTAATTTATTTTAGTTCGTTATCGTAAAGTGCCAAAAAACGGTCCGCTCGCTTATTTGGGCCGTTCGCTTATATAGTACGTTAATAAAAAAGGCGTTTTTTTAAACTTTATATATAACTTTAATTTTCGATTAAAAAAACCTTAATTTCGACCTAATTTTTCCTTCGAATTTAAAACCTTCCTAATATAACACTAACGTTTGTTATTTCGGAATAATTATATTTTATAATAATTAACCCGTATTAACGATAATCCCTTTATTAGGACTTCTTAAAACTGTAACGTTATAAACGTTATAAGAATACCTATACCTATAACCTTTTTTTTTAAAAACCTTTTTTTAATAACTTTTATAACAGGCCGAAAACTTATTATAAAACATTTATTAATACCTATTTCCGGTATATAAACTAAATTCGATAAAGGCTTTAAAATCCGTAAAGCCTTATCGAATACGTTCGAATATAAAAAAAATAAAAATTACCTTAATTATAAAAATATTAATTTTTAAATATATTAAGTTAAAAACGGTATTTATTACTATAATATAACATCCCGATAATTCGTTTATTAATATAATAATATTAACCGTTACGAAATTATATATAAAACATTTTTAATTAGGTTATATTATAAGCTTTATAAAAAGAAAAACGTAATAAATACGGGATTTAAAAACGTTAAAAAATAACGTAAAATAAGTTAACTTTTAAAAATTTCAAAAACTAAACCTTTAAAATGACGGAATAATAATAATAATAATAATACAAATATTATACATAATTATTTCGGAAAAAGTTTTTTAAGTATAATAATTAATAAATTTTAAGTTAATAAATAATAACTTTTAATAGAATATATTATATAGCAAAATTACTTAATTATCTAAACTTTTTAAAGTTATTCGAATTCGACGGTTACGGTAAACGAATATAATAATTAATAATAATTATTTTTTATATTATACTTTTCATAATAAACGAATAACAACTTTTTTAACTTACTTATTCGTAATTCTTCGCTTTTTATCCCCAAAAACGTAAATACCAAAAAATTACTTCGAAACGTATATAAAAAATTCGTAATAACCTATAACAATAACGTAAAAAAAATCAAATATTTATATAACGCCCTACAAAATAACAATATTACGTTTTAACAAATATACCATTTTCCTAACAAATAGTTTATATTCCGAAAAATCAGATAAAAAGTTTTTAAACTTTTTAAATTATACGTTAATTTATATATATAAAATACGCTTAAATTCGAAAACGTTTTTTAAAATTTTAAAATATTATTTTATTCGTAATTAAATAAGTTATTCCGCAAGAATAATAATTAAAATTAGGTATTTTTTTCTAATATTTCGTATATATTTTAAAACCTAAGATTTTACTAACGAAATTAATAAATTCCTAAATAATAACATTATAATATAAAAAAATACCTAATTTTAACTAATATTTTTTATTAATAATATATCTAAAACTTTTTATATATTAACATTTCGTTAATAATTTAGCTTTTTTATAAATCCCTTAAACTTTTAGCTTTTTTTTAACGTTTATATATACCGCGGAATAATTATTTAAAGCTTGCCGTTAATACCGCCTTAAAGTTTCGGGTAATTAAAATAATAAAAAATACGATAAACGGTATAATTAATACTTTAAAACAATATTACCTATAAAAAAAAACTTAAAAAATACGGATACAGATATTTAATACGGGAAAAACTTTAGTAACTGTTTAATACGTTACTTTTTATTATATATATATTAATTAATTAAATCTTAACCTGCCTACGCGGTTTTAAAGTAGCCCTTGATTTTTTCTTTTTGTTACCTAACTTATTCGTAACAATTTGTAAGGAATAACCCAAATCATTTATTGTTAGGAAAATCGTTAAACGTATATTTAACGTAACAACGGATATAAGCTTTAAAATCGCTAAAAAACGCTTTAATAGGGTTAAAGTTAGGTAAATATAAAGGGAAATATTATAACTTTATTTTAACTTCTTCGTATATTATATATATCTCGTCTAAATAATAAAAGCTAACGTTATTTATTATTAATACGGAATATAGCCTAAAAAACGGGTTTATTAACGGTAATACCCTTTTTTTTAATTATAAAATAAAGCCTTTACAATTAATAAACCTTTAATATATAAAAATATCTAATAACCCATTAATTATAATCGCCGGTAGTATATTAAAACAACGGCTTCGCTTTAAAACTTACCGTACGAAAAAAATAAAATCTTTAAATACCCAACCGTAACAACGGTTAACATTACGCTTATTAATATCCAATTCGTTTACGAAAACAAACATATCAAAAAAATATTTAACAACGGCATAAAAATATTATATCTATTACCCCAAATCCGCTTACGTAACTTTAATTTTTAACTTTTTATTACCCTAATCGATAACTTTTAAATATTCGGATATCGTAAAAATAGTTACGTATATATCGCAGTAATCGGCGAAAAACTATTACATTTTGTCGAAATATAAGTCAAACTTATAAATTAACTTTTTTAACAGCTTTTATATAATTAACGTTAATTAATTAAAACAACGCGTAACAATATATAACACCTACGTTAAACGTTTAAAAAAATAATTTTAAAACTTTTTTATAGTAATAATCCACTCCGCTAATAAAAAACCGCCCAGTTGCCCTATATTAAGCGCAATATTATTCGATCGTACGTATATTAACATCGAATAAATACGAAAGTTTTTTCGTTAATATAATCACTTTCGGATATTAAAATTAATAAATTATATTTCTATAACGCAGTAAAACGTTTCCTATATTTTACTTTAAAATTAAAGATAATAAACGTTTCCATTATTTCGAAATATCGTAAATCGAAAAAATTATTTATACGGAAAATTTTAATTATTGTTATTATTATTATTATGTTGCTGTTAAAGGATTATACGCGTTCTAAAGGGGCCCATACAAAAAAAGGTATGTAATTTAATAGCTAAGTGGGGCCCCGACACTCTGATTCGAAATGACAGTACTAATTACTATTCCTATTGTGCCCTGTTGGAGGGGATTACTGGAACTGCCCGATACATCACTGCTTTCTACCACCTCTTCTGCCAATTGTACTCTTCAGTATACTGCTGCCCTTCTTCACCAATTCCCTTGCTTTCTGCTGAGTCCCGTGTAGACTCAAACCACCTGCAGTCCGTCGCACACTGACGGTAGCTTTAGCTGATGATTTGTCTCACCTGACGCCTAGAGCAAACTCGAAAATAGGGGCCAAATCATGTGAAGCACATATTGTGCTGTTTTGTCTCTTCATAGCGAGGTCGCGGAGGACTTGCTCTAGAGTTCCCATCTTCGATACGGGGAGACTCAAGAGCTGAGCGCGCATAGAATCGTTAAAGTACGGGCTGCCGATGTAGAACTCGTGTGTGACGGCTGGGCTAGTTAACCAACTATTAAACCAAGTCGTACGGTTTATGTTGGCAGTCGTATTGTGGGAGTCTGAGCAATAGAGATAACTAGTCACGTCTGGTAATACCAAGGGCGTCTTGGGTAACCAAGTTGTATTGCAAGCTGGTGCTATCTAGACTATGGAACTAATGAGCGTATATATCCTTCTATGAAAACATGGATCTCCCATGGATCTTGTCGCCCTTACAGATCCAAAGGGGATTGGATCTGTATGGATTCAATTGGATCTTTCAAACAGCAGAGATCCAAATCACGTGATTTGACCCACTCAGGTCCTGTTTCGGTCCGACCGGACCGTTTCCGTGCCTCCCCCTCGTTGGATCGTAACATCGTGCCTAGTTTGCTCTAACCGTGCTTGTGCCCCTTTATTCGCCCCGAAAGTTCTGAGATCGTGGACGAAGTTTTGGCACTTTTGATAGAATTCCGGGAATTCTGTCGTCATCTTCTCCAGCATCGTCTCGCGCTCACATTGAAGTCGAATATAGTCGTCCCAGATAGGGGCAAATGTAGACTTCCACGGACCCCGAAGTAGAGAGTGTTGCCACACGTCATCGGTCAGTTGGACCTCGCCCATCATGCCATCGCTGGTACAGTACTGCACACGAATGTCGGTGAGACTTCTTAGGTCTGCCAACTGGGCGCCGATCCATCCTGTATATCAATAGTCTTAATATTGAGCTTTACACTTGTGGGATACCTTCCTTACCGAGGAGGTATTCCTTTGTGAATGTAGCGAATTCCTCCCCTATTCTCAGTGTAACCATATTTTCCTCGTCTGAAATTGCCTCGCCCGTGGAAATATCACTACACCCGGAGACGTGCCGAACCCGAGGCTGAATAAAAAGCTCGGGGACCAACAAGCCGCGTTGTGCAGAGACCTTCCGTCGCTCTGCCAGGGAATTTTGGTGGCTTACGGATAATGAGGTGTTAGGAGATGGGTCGGTGGCCTTTCTTATGGTAATAGTAACAACAGGGTCGTTTCGACAGTACAGATTATACATGGCTATGATGCTGTTGTCCGTCAGGAGGCGCACGGCAGCAGCCATACTAGCCGAGTGAATATAGAATGCGTAATCGTCCACGGTTCCCATAGTCCCAGTGGCCTTAAGGCAGTATTCGAGAGTTACATCCCTCTTTCGGACATCGTCCAAAGTGAGCACAGCTTGCGTGAATTGTGCAATTGTCATCTCTTCCCTGAGGAAGAACCACAGCTGTTTCTCTTCCATACTTGCGACGTCGAGTATGATGCCAGTTTGGGATGTCAAAAAACTGAGGGTTCACAAGCACTAGACGTCTAACCTAAGCTCAATGATTTAAGGCAGATCAAGGTGTCTATACTGTGATTATATTTCAAGCTTAGTGAACTGTGAACGTGTTGGTTAGGGTTGGAAATGTGGTCTCTACACCTTGTTGTGGCCCCATTTAGGTTATGACATAAACCTACTACGTCCTAAGAAAAGGGGTAACTACAATGTTGCCCCTTTTATGGGTTGGTGGAAGGAGTACACTTATTTACATGCCTATGTCCAGTTGCCTTGTGTATATGTCGGTTGACCGGATGTAAAATTTTAGACTACAGCTAAGCCTTGAACCTAAACCTTGAAGTGCGCTGCTAGTCACATTCGGAAATACAATAGACAACAGAGGAACCTCCGTGCCGGAACATGTACAATGATTTTTTTTCACCCCCATTTCTTCTGCATAATTTCTGCGACGCGACACCATCGCACTACACAGCTAGATCGTATCTCTCAACATACAACTACGCCTTCCATCAATCTTGGCACGCTACGAATAACTTCATCTCATTTATACGGAAGGATTTACAAAGTCGCCCCAAGGAATCCGATCCGGCGTCTTCTTCCAGAGCCCAGAAAGCAGTCCCAACGCTGAAAAGTCACGTTCCATATTCGCCAACGTTCGGCAACAACCTCTAGAACCTCGCATATTCTGTCGCCGTCTCAATATGGGTAAGAAGCATCACTCTCGGCAGCCACAGCCTGGGGGGCAGTCATCATTACCACCTAAAACGCCAATACGAATATCAACATCAGCCCTCAGATCAGATCCTATTCTGGGATACAAGATCAGAGTCCTACTTCACGATCTACGTAATCTCGCCAAGGATCGAGCTGCTGAACAGAGAACACTGAGCACCACCGACGAGCTCTACATCAGCGGTCCGTACTTCGCGCCAGAGGAAGCTGCCTGCGTTAAATCCGCAATCGTCGACACTGTTCCTGTCGATAGCAACGATCGTGAAGAGAATTGCCTGCCGGTAGACATCGACCAGCTCCGAGTGGAAGAGGCCATTCATGCGAGCCTAGCAAACTTCTTCGACAAGCGGAGGGCGAGTGGAGATGCGCGTCCCTGCGGGCCCCACGACATGGCGCCGATCTTCGAGGCCGTTTTTGGGATCTCGAAGGAGGAGCTTCTCGATGAGAAATTCTTATCTCGGTTAAGAAGACAGGGGCTTCCGCAGGTGGCCGCCTCGGATCTTGACGAGAGTCGCCGACCAGGAAAGGGGAGGAAGGAGAAAGCAAGATAGCAAAGCCGCAGGGGAAGCGGTCAGAGGGCTCAGCCACGATAAATAAACATGGCCAGAGGTCGAAGCAAAGGAATCCATGCCACCAGCCAACCCCGCGGAGTATGTCGACGCTTCTACGCCCATACAAAAATATATGGATAGAGCCGGTAATGTCTCTATATAAATGATTCTCAGTAACTATTAATAAATTACATTAATATATACTAGATAGTATATTTAATATTAAAAAAGTACATACATAGTTAACTGTAAATAAGGTGTTTTTCCTATATAACTAATAATATATTCTTTTAATATTAAATATTTAATATTTGTTATAATATTACTTTTATTTTATTTTATTTATTTATTTTATTTTAAATAGTTATATTTATATCTAGGTTATATTTCGCGATTAAGTTAAAAAGAATATTTTATTAAAATAATCATATTAATATTTATCGTATTTAATTATTTTATTAAACCTTTTAAATTTAATTATAACGTATTATATAAAGGAATTACTTATATAAGTAAGTAATTAATTAATATAACGTCTTATACAATTAAGCTGGACATACGATTAAGCTAAACACTTTTCAGTACTTCGTAATAACAAAGTCCAATTAATCAACTATAATACATCAAATCTATTCAAATTAATCGGATTTTTCTTTGTTAAACGTATTTACAGCTTTATTATAAATACGCGTATTATATCTAGGCTTATTATAAACGTTATATTTCCGTTCTTTTATCGTAACCTTTTTACGACAATTACCTTCGGCCATTATTAACTGCGATTATTTACTATTACTTTCCTTCGTAGCTATAAAAGCTTATATTTCTTTTTTAATAAATATTCCTTTTTTTTTAAAAACGTTTATTTTTAATTTTCCGGCGTTTAGTAAGGATATAATTCGTTTCGCGTAATAAACCATATTCCTCCCGAAAAAAAAACGTTTTCGTATAATAATATTAAATTACTTTTTATCAAAAAATTAACCGATTTAACCATCTTTATCGGCGAGCTACCCTGGTAATTTTTAATCTACCTTTACAAATAACACCTTTATCGAATTGCTTCGGTAATATTCCTAAGAATTTTCGCAAATAGGAAAATAACGGAATTAACAAAAGTAAATGGAAAAACAATTAATATAAATATAACTGGAACTTTTAACTCGGAAAAAACATAATTAAAATCGAATAAAATAAAGCCAATTACGGCGAATCCGGATTTAATATTATCGGTCATTATAACAGCTTTAAACGTATCTTGGAAACCGGCGATAAAATCTTCTTTAGCAATATAAATAACGTAACGTCGCATAAAATTCTCGATATATAACAAATAAACGCGTTTTAATAGGAAAAAACAAAATACGTCGAAAAATTAAAGCAAATAAAAAAAATTAACTAACATACAAAATGTAATAATATTATAATTAACGCAATATTCTTCGAATTCCATCGAATAATAGCTTTCGTAACCGTTAAAAATAAAAAAACGTTTTAATCCTTTCGTACGCGTTCGAATATAATAATTAAAATATTAAACCCATTCTAAACCCAATTTATTTATCGTCCAGCCGTTATCGCTTATAACAACCCTCTAATTAAATAAAAATAAGCTATTGGCAAACCAGCAAAAAAAATGGTTCTTCCCGGTAAAAATAATAAATAAAAATAAAACCCAATTTTAAAAATTAACAACTTATATTACTATAAACCATTCCCGATTTCCTTACTAAGCCTATTTAAATCTTCCACGTTTTTCGGCATTAATAATTACCATACCCGTTACTATAAAAAACCCTATCAAAAATCCAATCTTATCGAAATTATAAATATCCTTTTCTATAATACCGTATTTTACAATAATAACCCGAACAAACTTAAATTACTTACAAAATATCTTTAAATTTTCGCATAATACCCTTTAATAATCGATTTTTCGAAATAAACGTATCTTAAGTTTTTTTTACCGTCTAATAAAATATAACGTCCAGTTAATTCCGACGCGTTCTATAACGCGTTAGGCCAACAATAAATTCGCTATATTTTCAACATATTAAAGCCGAACAAAAAACGCTTGCATATTTAAATTAAAGATTCGGTTAATAATTAATATCTCTTCGGTTAACGTTAATTTCTGCTTAAAAAAAATAATATCGATTCGGGCGCATTTACCGTTATATTGCGTTTATAAAGTAAAATAAAAAACGTCATAAATAAAATTAAACTTTCTATAACTAAATTTCGGATCTCGTTTTTTAACCTAAACGGCTAAATTTATTCTTGCTTTTTTTATAAAGCGTTCCATAATATTAATATTAAGAAATATACGATTAAAAATAAGGAATTAAAATAGCTAAAAAAATGTCCAGCTCAATCGTATATCCAGCTCAATCGTATAAAACGTTAGTAATTTAACTAAGTAATTTTAATCTTTTATTATATAACGTTAATAATATAAAACAAATAATAAAAAACGAAAATAAACTTAATTATATAAGGTTAAAAAAATAAAACTTAATTATAAACGATTTTATATAATTTAAAGCGATTTCGAATTAACTTTAAAAAAGTTAATATAACGATAAAACTTACCGAGCGGATATAATTTATAATTTACTAAAATTAACTTTAATCGAAAAAAATCAATTATCGAATAAATTTTTATTTTAAATATATAAACGTTTTTTATACGGTTTTAATATATTAAAATTTAATAGATTTATTAACGTATTATATTAATAAGTTGCTTATATAAGTAAGTCGTTCGTTTTTTACGCTATTTTAATTACGTAACTTTAATTGTTTATTTTTTAATATTATTAATATAGAACGGCTTATAAAGAAAGCTAAAATAAACTTAGCCGTTAAGGTTAAAAAACATTCGAAATTTAATTATAAACGACTTTATATAATATATAACGTTTTCGAATTTACTTTAAGAAACCGATATAACGGTAAAGCTTGCCGAGCCGATATTATTTTTAATTTACAAAAATTAACGCCGGGCGAAAAGAAATTAATTAATGAATAAATTTTTAATTTAAATACGTAAACGATTTTTATCCGGCTTTAATATATTAAAGATATAGCGAATTTGTTATTTATTTAACGCGTTACGATATATATCGGGATTAATTACGCGTTTAATTTTATTAAACGGAAAAAAAAAAATTTAAAATACGTTTAAATCGAAAAATAAATTATTAAAAGATTTTATACGAAAATTTAAAAGTATTTCGTAAATAATTTGCGTTTATTCGGATTATAATTACAAAATACGGTATTATAAAAAATATGTCGGCAATTAGTGCTTTCAGGTGCCCGCGGCTGGTGCGTCTAGGCTGCAGATGCTGCCTAGGACAGCCTTTGTCCAGGAACTATCCTTTGTACAGTTAAACGTATATGTAAGGGCGATCGCCCCTAGATTTTTTTAGTTTTTCTTAAAATAACTATGCGTATTTTGTTAGATTTTTGTATTTAATTATTGTAATTGCTGATATAGTAATATTTTTTGGTTAATTAGTAACCGTAATACGTTAAACGGAATAGTTATTTATAAGTTAAGTTAATAAAGAAAATATAAGATTTAAAAAGAAATTATTTAATTAACTTAAAAAAGAATAAGCGGTTAACGATAGCAAACGAGTAATAGGAACGTACCTTAAGGTAGTTCCTTATAATCGAGTAAAACAGTTTACCCGATAAAGGTTTTATTTTTATACGGAATAAGAAGTATATAAACAGTAACTTATTTTTTTTTCGATTAAAAGGACTTTTAAAACGAAGAATTTTACAGTAAGGGGGAAGAGTAAGAGTTTACGATAAACGTAACAATAGGAAAAAAACCTGTTTTCGAGATTTTTACGGAAGAAGTTATATTGCTTTAATAATAATAGCTAAAAAAACGATACAAGATTTTTATATAAAAATAATAACTTTAATTAAAATTAAATAAGTTTTATACGTTTTTAGGTATCAACTTAAATAAAATTAAAAAAGACGTTAAGGTACGAAAATATAGATATAAGTTAATTAAGGATAAAATTAAAAATTTAAAGTTTTAATAAAAAAGAAAAAAACGATATAATAAAGTAAATAAATAATATTATAAAGCGATTATTAAATATACTTTAGTTCGGGGGCGTATTTTAATAAGAACCGTTTTAATTAAAGGTAATACGGAGTTCGTAAAGTGTAAGTATTTATAGGAACGTTTTATAAGACGTTTAAAAGACGGAAGGTTTATAGGAAGCCTTTATCGCCGTCGAGAGCGATGTAAAAGAGATTAACTTTTTAAAAAAAAACGAAACGTAGTTAAGGAGGTGGTTTATTAAGAAACTTATTTTTTCGAAGAGGAAAAAAAGCGAAGAAAAGAAGTTACGTAAAGAAAAAAGTGTAATACGTAGGGATCCCGATAATTTGGATAGGTTATTTTTAAATTTGTTTAAAGGTTCCCGAAGATGAAGAAACCGTTATGATAGTTTTTTTAGTATTTTTAATAGTTTTTTAAGCTTTAGTAATTTAGAGAGCTTTAATGAGTTAGGCGTTTGTTTAAAGAAAAAAGAAAAGAATTTTAAGAAGTTTAATAATAATATAAAGTTACGTTAAAAGCGGTTTTAATTTTTATTAGATAAGGAGAATTATTTAGTAAATTGGGTTAATTAAAAGCTTTAAAATAACGTTTTAATATTTGCCCTTAAAAAAATTAATTATAAGAACGGAATAAAGTTGAAATAATTTAATTAATTACGTTTTATAAAGGCTATTATTAAAACGTATAAAAAGGTGCCGTTAAAGTTAATTATAAATATTAAAAAAAAACGAAAATGTTAAGGATTTTTAAAAAGATTTACGTAGTTATAAGTAAAGTTAGGTAAAGGTTTTTTTAAAAAGAATTTAGTAAGATTATATATAATAAAGAAGACCCTGTATAATTTATTATAAAGTTTTAGAAATTATTGTAAAAGGTTAAAGGTTATAATATAAAATTCGGATTAAAGAAATAGATTATTATGTTTTTTATTATTATAAAGGATCGCGTTAGTAGTTGGTATAAAATAATTTAATTAGTGTTTAAATAGATTAGTTATTTTTTTTAATAGTTAATCGACGATTTTAACAGTAAATTTTATAACCGTATTAATAAGAAAAAAAACGAGAAGTTTTATAACGTTTAAAAAGGTAAGAGAAAAGGTAATAATAATAATAATAACTTCCGAGATAATAGGTTCGTATAGAATAAGAACGGAGAGTTATTTTGCTTTAATTATAGCAAATATAAATACCTAGCGAAAGATTGCTTTAAGCCGTAAGGAAAGAAACGGTAAAAGAAAAAAAGGAAAACGTAATTAACGTTAAGGTAATAATGGATAAAATAATTAAAGTAATAATTTTCGTAACGTTTATAACGGTAATAGGAACGAAAAGCAATTTATTTTTAACGGCTTAAAGGATTTGTACCGATTAGACGGAAAGATTTTTAACGTTTACGTTAAAAAATAATAGTTAGAGGATTTTATATAATGGTATGATGAGATAATTTAGAAGGTAGCTTAAGGAGCTTTAGTAGCTGAACGTTTTAAAGTCCGGGAAGTTTTAATAGGTGAATATATTAAAACTTAAGTAATTAATTATTTAAAGTTATAAAAAGGTAAACGTTTTAAAGGAACTATTATAAAAAACGTTATATTTTTATATATTTATTTTTTTACGGGAATAATTTAAATAAGTTATTTTAAAATTTAAAAACGAATGTTAATATTACGAATAATATTAGCAATTTTAAAAAGAACATTATAATAAATATTAAATTTAAAAAGAATTTAAATTATAACGGATAAAGGACCCGTAGTTACCATTTTTGTTAATATCGTTAAATAATTTTTAAAAAGGCATAATAAAAAAAACCGAAATTATAGTTAAGTATACGTTATATATTAATAACTTTTTATTAAAAATATTTTCCGGGGAGATATTTTATAAAAAAGAAAGTTACCTAAATTATAACGTTTTAATAAACCTTAATAAAATTTAATTATTAACGACTAACGTTTTTCGGAAAGGATTTTTCCTATGGCTTTATAGGAAGTCGGAATTTATTATTAGGGCCCCGAATTTAATAAGCGATAAGAATTATTAATAAAAATACGAATTAAGGGAGGTATCCGGTAAGGAAAACGGCGATAACCTAGTAAATAATTTAAAACGCGTATTTTCGAACGTTTTTAAAAACGGAAAGGTTTTAATAACGGACCAAGTTATAAAGAAAATTATTTTTTAAAACCGTTATTTTTACCATTTTAATACCGAACGATTAATATGGATTATTAAAAGGTTTACGGGGATAAATTTAAACCTTAATAATGTAAAAAATATTTTTTATATAACGTACGACGAAAGGAAAATACGGAAAATACCGTTTATAAATTTTTAAAAATAAAGAAAATATATAGGAGAAATTATTTAGTACGATATAGGGTTAGTTAAACTTATTAGTATTAAAAATAAAAGTTATTTTAGTTTTTTTATAAATAATTTATTACGTTATAAAAAATATTATTCGTTTAAAAGCAAAAATAAGGTTTAATAAAGCTTATACGTATATATTACGTAAATTACAAAACGTTTGGAAACGTTATTATTAAACGAAAAAAATAAACGTAAAAAAATGCAGATTTTACGTTTTAACGGTGGTAGAGAATTCGGTATAACGATAATTAAGAATTTTTACGTTATAAAAAATATTAAAACGGAGTTATAAAACGAAAAATATAATTTTTACAGAACGAAACGCGTACGATCTTTATATAAATAAAGATTTTTATATATTTCTAGGATTTTGTAATAAAGGTAATAACGTATATTATTAATAAAATAAGTTAGTTTACGGTAAAAAACGTAATATTAATCGAATACTTTAAGGACGTATTCGAGTTAAATAAATTATATAAACTTAATAACGGTTATTTTCGAATTTTCGGTAATAAATATATAATTATAAGGTATAGCTGTTAAAAGGCGGTAAATTACTTATAATACCGTATGTTACTATTTACGAAAACCTGGAAAAACTAAATAAACCTTTTAATTTTAAAAATATTATTTAATTATTTTTATAGCCCGTATAAAAGCGTTTAAGATACCGTTAAAAATAAGGCGTAAAAGTAAAGAATAAAAACGATAATATTATTTTAAAAAACGATACGAATTAAAAAATTAAGCAGGTTAAACGTAAAAAGAAACGTCCGAAAAAGATTATTTTTAAGCTATATATTTTAAAGGCCTTAGATAAAGTTTTAAAGTTAATTTAAAAGTTAAAGTTAGCTTTAACCTAAAAAAACGAAAGCGAAAATGATTTATATATTTTTTATTTTAATTTATTAACGTCGAATAACGATAAAAACCGTTTTAATAACTTTAAAAACGCCGATTAAATTATCCGGAACGTTTACGAATATAAATAAGTAATTAACATGTTAAATATTAATATTTATAGGTTATTTATTATTATAAATAACGGCTCGATTTTAAAAAAAGTTATAAAAAGCTTAAAATAAATTATATAATTTAAAATTATCCTTATAAAAATTAAAAAAAATCTTTTGCGCGAAACTTTTAAATTTACGTTTTTTAACGAAATTACTTAAAAGCATTTTATTAATATTAAATAAATACTAAAAAAATATACGTTTATAAAAAAAACTAAATAAATATAAGATATATATTTACGTAAAAGGATTTATATAACGAAAAAAAAGTTAATTATAACAAAACAATAGTAAGTACCGTAAAAGTAATATATTAAAGGATTTTAATAACGTTAATTATTTTTTAAAGTAATATATATTTTAGATAAACTTTATTATTACGTATTTAAACGGTAAGTTAAAGGAAGATATTTATATAAAATAGTTTTTTATATTAAAGGAATATTTTAATACGTATTTAAAAAATAAAAAGATATATGGGTTTTTCCTAAAAAGGGTTATTAAGCTAATAAATTTATTATACGGTTTAAAGCAGGCCGGAATTACTTGGTAAAAAAAAGTAAAAAAAATATTTACGAAATAAAGTTTTTATCCGTTAATTTCGGATAACGCGATATATTATAACCCTAAAATAGGAAACGTTATCGCTTTATATATAGATAATTTTTTATTTTTCGGTTTTGATAAATAACGTTTTAAGGATATCGTTAAAAAGATTATTAAAAACGTTTTAATTAAAGATTTAAATAACGCGGATTAATAACTAAACGTACGAATTATCCGTTTTTTATGAATAAAAGATATTAGATTAAATTAATAATAATATATTAAAAAGTTATTAAAATTAATCGGATTAAATAAGATAAGAAAAAAGCTTATATTATTCGTTAAAGATTATTTAAAGTACGTTATAAGATATAATAACGTAACTAATAAAGAAAAAACGGTTAAATATATAAACCTATTAAGGAAATTTAATTTTTCGAATTATATTAATAAATTAAATATAACGTTTATAACGTTAACTTGGGTAAAGTTTATAAGTAACCCGTTATTTAAATACCAAAAATATATTAAGAAATTACCGAAATATTTAAACGATATATTAAATATATGTTTTCGGTACCGGAAATTACAAAAAGATTATTTATATTATAAGTATAATAATTTAAGGTTATTCGGAATAGTAAATATAAGTTTTGTTAATAATTACAAATTAATAAAATTTACGATAAGTTATATATTTTTTATAACCGGAACGTTTATTTTATAGATTTCGAAGTTATAAAGTATTATTATTAAATATATTACGGAAATAAAGTATATAAGAATAAAAATAATAATTACGGAAATAATTAAAATTAAAATTTTTTTAATAAAATTAAAGTTTATGTTTAAAAGTTTTATTTTTATTTTAAAAGATAATATAGGTACGTTTAAATAAGTAAAAAAGATATAAATAATACAAAAAAAGCGTTATATTCGAATCGAATATTATTACGTATGTTAAGAAATCGAAAAAGGAAATATTAATTTTTAATACGTAAAAAATAAAGATAATTTTGTTAACGGACTTATAAAACTATTTAATAAGGTAAATTTTAAGCGGTTTATAATTAATTTAAAATTTAAAAAAATACAAAAAAGTTAAAAAATATTTAAAGTTTAATTAAAGTAATTAATAAAAAAATAATTTTACTGGATTCCTTTTATACGGGAAAAAGGGCGTTCCTTTATTAAAACCTGTTTTTTGTTATTAAAAACGATAACCGCAGTATTTTTTTTACGATTATCCGATAATATTTATTTATTTGTTAATTTTAATGTTTTAATTTTTTATAAAATTACTTATTTATATATAGTTATAACTTTTTACGTTAGTTTTTATTTAAAAGCGTTAATATTTTATATATAACTTATAATTAATTAATATTTTTTATTAACCGGAAAAAAACCTTTATTTAATGGCTTTTTATAAAAAGGAATTTAAAAAGTAATAATTTTAATTATTTACTGGTATTGCCGTTAAAAAATAAAACTAATTTTTAAAGTTATAAAACCTTTAACGTAACAAGTTGGTATATATAAAACGTTTTCCTATATTAACGCTTAACCTGGCCCGAAATGTTTCGAAAAAAGTAGGCCCTATATTCCGGAACGGTTGCGAAAAAACGGTAAAGCGAAAAGGCCGGTTTTTTGGTATAACGGTTAATTACGTAACCTTATTTTAAACGAGAATAATAAAAATAAGGGTTTAAATGTTATATAAATTGAAAATTTTAATAACTTTTTAATAAATTTTCCTGGAATTTTAAATTTGATATTAAAAATTACGTAAATAAGGTTACTTAACGCAAAAAGGCGTATCGGTAATTGGTGCTTTTAAATGCCCGCGGCTAGTACGTCTAGGTTATAAATACTACCTAAAACAGCTTTTATCCAGGAATTATCCTTTATATAGCCAAATATATATATAAGGGCGATCGCCCCCAGATTTCTTCAGTTTTTCCTAGAATAACCATACGCACTTTGCCAGATTCCTGTATTTGATTACTGTGACTGCTAACAAAATATTTATAATTTTAACGAAATAAAATATTTAATAAATTTTTTCATAATAGTAAATATAGTAATTATAAATGCCGAAAAACGTAAAAAATTTAAAAAAGCGTAATAAAGGAATAAAGAATAGTTTATAATAATATAAGTTGTTAATTTTTAAGGTTAGGCCTTGTTTTTATTTATTATTTTTGCCGGGAATAATTTTTTTTATTAGTTTGCCTATAACTTATTTTTACCTGATTAAAGAATTATTATATACGAAAACGGTTAGATAATAAATAAATTAGGTTTAAAATAAATTAAGTATTTTAATATATATATTAAAACGTATATTTAAAGTTTAAAACGTTTTTTATCCTTAACGCTTACGAAAGTTATTATTTAATTAAATTCGAAAATTATTATAAGATTTATAGTATTATTATATTATATACATATTTTGATTTTTTTCTCGGTTTTAATGTTTTAACGTATTTTCTTTTTTCGTATTAAAACGTATTTATTTGTTATATATCGAAAATTTTATTTAACGTTACGTTATTTATATTATTAAAATGAATTTTATTATCGGTTTTTATAACGCGTTTAAAATTATTATAACAACCGATAATATTAAATTCGGATTTATAAAAGCAGGATGTGTTTTATTTAATTTTAATTACGTTCTTTTTAAGTTAAAAATTCTAGTTATATATAAGAATATAGCCCCTTGTAGCTAAGAAAACTAGGCTAAGATAAGACCCTATATAAATCCTAATACGAGACTGTCTAATAACAGTTACTAATACGATTTACGGGGTTCGTAACTTAATAAAGTTAATAATTAATTTAAATATTTAATAATTATATTAGCGACTTCCTTAACGCCCGATAGGTTAAGGGTTTAATTTTTTCGAGGGGTATATTTTCCAAAATAGATTAATTACCTGTTACGGGGGTATTATAAAACTGATCACCTTTGCTACATATTAAGTCGTACCAAAAATATGTACGGACTAGAATATCTAAAGGGCTAGAGAGCCGAATAAATGGCTAGAAAGAGCTGAATAAATGAATTTAAAGTCGCGCAAAATAACGCGTATAAGAAAGATATACTGCTAAAAAGTAAGGCGATAAAACCAAAAAAATAAAACGGTCGGAAGTTATAAAGGTTACGCCCTAAACCTTTTATAATTTACATATTAACGCTATCTTTAACTGTAACAGGGCTTTTTTTTTAACTTTAACTAAATAAAGCTTTACTAAAAACGTTATTATTAAACTTAATTAGGTACGGGTAATTACTATCGGATAAAAATTTTTAAATAGAAATCTAGTTATACGAAAAAGGTAACTTAGTAACTTTAAAAATTAAAGCTTTTAAGGAAGGGAGTAATCGTAAGAATATAACCTTTTATAGCCAAGAAAATTAAGTTAGGATAGGACCTTATATAAATTCTAATACGAGACTATCTAATAACAATCGCTAATACGACTTACGAGGTTCGTAGCTTAATAGACCTAACAATTGATCTGAATATCTAATATTATATTTATATAGATTATTTTTTTTATTTACTTTTATTAACTTCGTTATTTTTATACTTACGAAAGTTCTAAGAAATATTATTAAAACGATTTAACAAAAACGCGTTTTATAAAAAAATTAAAAATTACTAGAGTAACTCGCCGATAAAGATAATTAAATCGGTTAATATTTTAATAAAAAGGAACTTATTACTTTTATATAAAAATATTTTTTTTTAAAAAAGTTATTTTTACGATATAAATTATATCTTTAATAAACGTTAAAAATTTAATAATATACGTTTCTTAAAAAAGGAAACGTTTATTATAAAGAAGATAAAGGTTTTTATAATTAAAAAGGAAAATAATAATAAATAATTGTAGTTAATAAAAGCTAAAGGTAATTATTATAAAAGGGTTTAAACGAAAAAACGGAAATATAACGTTTGTAATAAGCCCGGATATAAAACGCGTATATATAAAGAAGTTATAAAGACGTCTGGCGATAAGAAATCTAAGTAATTTAAATTAATTTATTACGTTATAGTTAATTTATTTAATTTCGTTATCGTAAAGTACTAAAAAACGAGCGACTCGTTTATATAAGCAACTCGCTTATATAGTACGTTACTTATTTAACGTTTTTTAATATATATCGAGCTTAATAAACATTTAATTTTAATTTACTACAAAAAATTCTAAAATATATTTATATTAAAAATAAAAGGTTAAATAATATTAAACGAGGATTAAAAAGAGTTTCGTAAATAATTTAAATTTGTTTAAGTAAATATTATGAAATATAATATTTTGAAATACCTATAATTTAACTAAAATAAATATTTTAATATAACTTAATATAATAATCGATTTAATTATTTTTTTATACCTAAGAAATTAAGATATACTTTATAAAAAACTACGTAATAATTTATTATAATTTGTTATTAATTATTAAAATAAAACTGTACGTTTATCTTTTTTTAATTTAATTAAGAAATCCTTTTTTCTTAAGTTATAGTTAAATAATAAAGATATTAAAACGTATTAAATTAATCTAGGATTTAAAAAGGTAAGTTTTAATTTAAATAATTAATCTTATTTAAATCTAGGTATATTTCTACGAGGTTATTTTGCTCGGGTATAACCCCGTCTGAGTTTCTTACCGTTACTTTCCTTTTACGGTTTTAATATCGAATAATATTAATTTACGTTATTTATTACATAGCTTTTATTATAATTTATTTTTAATTCTTTTAATTTAATTTATATAGTATTCTGGAAAAAAAAATTAGTATTTAATAATTATTAAAGTAATTTACGATTTTTCGTTAAAAAATATAAGAGATATAGTTAAAAGAGTAAGGTAATACTAGAATAGTAGCAGACACCCATCCGAGTTATACATATTATCTGAATGCGGTATTTTGTAGGTCGACGACTAGTCGTCGAGGTTATGCCGTATCTCTCTGTTTCCTTATAAAGAGTCGAAATGAATGGGATTTTGATTAAAAGATTTCGGCTGAAAATAGTTACGAAATGTTACGCATAATTACGATTACGAAAATAATAAAAATAAACTTTTTTATAATACCGTTACTAACTTTAAATATAACCGATTAATATATAACTACTAAATTAAAACGTATCGTTTTAATATAAAATAAAGTCTCTCTTAATTTATAATAAGAAAATATAAGAAGAAAAATATATTAATAAGATATCATTTATTTAATTAATTTTAAAATAATTACGTCATGTATAATATAAACTATAAGATTTTCAAATAATAATTTTAAATTAAAATTTAATGAGAAAAACTTATAATAAGTAATAGAGTATCGAAAATTACGTATTTAAACGAGAAGTAAGAAATTAAAAGAATAAAACTGCCAGATAATTATTAGCTCCAACTAAGCTACGAACCCTATACTCGGGTCGTAGTAGCGACTGTTATTAGACAGTCTTGTATCAGGATTTATATAGAGTCCTTTCCTAGCCCTGTCTTCTAAGGTGGCTTACAAGGGTGCTTGCGTTATTTTATAAAAACCGACGATATAATAAGTAATAGTAAATAAAGTATAAATTTTAATAAATTACGAAAAAATAAAGATAATCTTTAACTATTACACAATATATATATTTATTATTAGTTAAGAAATATTAAATATAAACGTTATTAAATAAAATGTTATAAAGTTCATTATTTATATTTAATTTAAATATTAAAACGATTAAACTTATAATAAAATTATTAATTTCGTATTAAAAATAGTTTTATTTAAATTTTAATAATAATAATACGTTGCTTAAAACCGGTAATATAGTTGAAAATTTAAAAAAAGATAATTACTTTAAAGTTGTAATATAATTATAAAATATCTATAAAAACTTATAAAAATTAGTATTTACATTATACTTTAACATATATAATTAATTAAAAATAATAAATTTAATAAATTTATTATCTATTTATAAGTATATTACGAGTTAATAATCTTTTTTAAAAAAGACGTAACCGTATAACTGAATTAACTAAATTAATAAATTATATAACTTTAATTATTAAACTTTATTTAAATTTTAATCTTTTTATTCGCGTTTTATATTTAAATAACTTTAAATTACTTAATTTTATATTTATTAAACATTATTTTTAACGGAATTTAAAATTGTTTTCGTATTTCGATATAACCGGATAAATTATAATTAGTATTATGTTATATATTAAGTTAAAAATTTAATTTTTCTAATAACTCTTTAATCTAGTCGATAATCTTTATTATAAAGTCGTTCAAATTTTAATTATTTCATTTTTATAAATTAAAATATATATAAAAATTAAACATAGAATTTCAATTTTAAGAATAATTATTCAAGTTAATAAGAATATCCATAATTTTTATATATTTAATAATTTTATAAAGGTTCGATATTATATACGACATAATTTCTATATAAATTTTAAAAATACGAAATACTAGTATTTTATATTTAAGTTTAACGAATATATTTACCTTATTTTAATAAGTAAAAATTTAACAAGTTCGCGTACAATCGATTTAAGTTAAAAAAGTAACTTAGTTAAAAATTTTGCCCTCATTTAATTAGTATTTAATATTTTTTTAATATAAAGATTAACGAAATAATATAAAGTCATTATTTTATACCAATTTATAATTAATTAAAAAAAGGTTTAAATGATTTTTAAATTATTATTTATCTTTTAAAAGCTTTCATTTACCGAAATAATTAAAGATTATAATATTTATTAACATTAATACTTATCGATATTAGGAAATAAATTTCTTAAGTTAATTCTAATCGAGAAATTAAGTATTTACGAAAGGTTAATTATTAATTCTAATATCAAATTATAAAAGAAATTAAAATATATTATTCCTTTTGATCTTAAAAAATATTAATCGTTATTTTATATAATAATATTAAGTATAATATTTATCGCATTTTTAATTTAACTTAAATAATAATCTTTAAACTTAGTTAAACTTATCTATAAGTTAATTAATTTGTTATATATTTATATATATAAAGGTGTTTATAAAACTATTAGATGATTATAACTACATCGTTATTATTAATTATTATAATTATTAATATTATAATATATATATTATAGATAATTATAACTTAATCTCCGTAATAAAGACGTAACCGTAGAATTAAATTAAATAAATAAATAGATTATACTATTAGTTATTAAGCTTTATTAAACCCCAACCTTTTTATAGACTACCTAGTTATACCCTTATTAACGACTATTTTTAACGGAATTCTAAACGGTTTTCGTAATCCGGAATAACCGGATATTTTTTAATATAAATTTATATAGAACTCGATTATTTTTTCCGTTTTAAATTAAATTATATCCGAAAATTAAAAGCAAAACCCGATTTTTTTCGGAAAGATTATTAATATTAATAAAGGTATCGATATATTTTATTCGGCTAATTATTTTATTTAAATCTGGTAATTTAATCGAAACCGTTTCCGTCGAAATTCTAGAAATACGGAATATTAGGATTTTATATTCGGACTTGGCCGGCATATTTTGGTTATTTTAATTAATAGGGGTTTAAAAAACCTTAAGATTAATTAATATTAAAAAAGATAACTGGTTTAAAATTCCTAGCCCTTTTTTCTAATTGATATTTAATATTTTTAATCGTAAGATTAACGAAGGGTTACAAAGCAGCCATCTTATACGGACTTAAGGTTTACCGCAAAAAGCTTAATATTTTTTAAGTTATTATTTTAAATTTCTTGTGTTAAACTAGCTAAAGAGTATAAGGTTTATTAAGGTCGAAGCTTATCGGTATTACGTAATTAGCTTCGAGATAAGGCTTTTTACAACCGAAATATAATTTATCGTTATTATAAAAATTTTTAATAATTGCCGTATTTAAAAATATTAGGTAAAGTATTTATCGTATTAATTATTAATATAATTACTTTATTTCTTTAACTTAGCCTGGATAATACGATTTAAACCTAATAACCTTGTATAATTATAACTTAAAATATTAATTAAATTAGAAAATATTTTAATTTAATTTATAATTCGAAAAATAACTATAATAAATTTTAAATAACTTTTTAAAAAATCAAGTAATTTTTACTATAAAAGTTTCGTCTTAACTATAAAAAAAATAAATAGCGATTTATTTCTTTTTTCTTATAATAAAAAAAATTTTACATAAAGAAGGTTTATAATAAAATATCAATAAAAGTCAGTAATAAACGCGAGACGGGAAATAAACTTATTATTAATCGGTAGCCCTCAGATAAATAATAGGGGACCCTCTGCTTTTTTAGCGCACCATTTAGCTTTTCTGGCAGGCACGGACTGCAAGTAGGTAAGTTTCTACGGCCTATCGAGAACTTATGAAGTTATATGTGAGATAACGCAGCCCCCTACAGCCAAGACCAGGCTGGGACAGGACCTCATACAAATCCTAACTAGAGACTGTCAGCAACAGTGGCGGATACAACCCAAATGTTACCTCACTAAAATCAGGCCCTATTTTTGAGGTTGTGGCTGCGCCTGCGGCGCAGCTGTGGCTAGGGCTTGTATTTCAAGTACCGACCCACAAAAGACCCACAAAAACACCCAAACCTCAAAAATAGGGCCTGATGGCAAGTTGTGATTTTTTGGCTCCGTTTGGTGCGCTCCCATACAAATTTTTCAAAATCTGTATTGGAAACTTTTAAATAAAACAACAATAAAAAACAATTAAAAAATAACAAAAAATACGGTTATATACAGCTTTAAAAGGGCTTTTTAACCGTATATATAACTCCCCGATCGGGGCTGGTTTGGTTGAGATATTAAAGAATAAAGTGAAAATTTCCGATTGGTGCATACCTTTTAACCGGAACGCCCTCATGGCTGCGACAACGCAACCACCGCGTACGTTATTTTGCTATGGGCCTTCCAAGGGTAATTCAATATGGGAGAAGCCCGTCCAGCTATTCTTTTGGCCGTACGGGTTGTGGTTGTTATGTCGCAGCTATGAGGGCGTTCCGGACTTAGCTGACCCTAACCTTCTCATGGCCGCGACGCAACAACCACAGCCCGTACGGCCGAAAAAATTGATATACGGCCTTCTCCCATATAAAATATACCTAGGACGCCCGGTGCACGATGATGCGACGGATGGTTGTGCTGTCGCAGCCATGAGGGCGTTGCGGTCGCCCATTTTCCAGACCCAAATTTAGTCGTATTAGCTGTATCTTCCATCCAAAAAAAATTGAAAAAAATTCCTGTATATATATTAGCTTATATTCGACGCATATGTAAAGTTTCATACTTATCGGGTTTAAATTGGCTGCGTAATAAAAATTTTCCGTATGAATCTTTGGATTTTTAAAAGAAATCAAAGGAAAATTGATGATTTTCTAAGGGGTGCACCAAACGGACCCCTGTTTCGCACAACTACAACTCAGGCCTCGCTCGCTTGATACGGGAATACGCACTTTGATTGGCTAAAAAAAAAGTAGTACATGAGCTACAAGCGAGCGAGGCCTGAGCTAGCTGAGGTAACCCAAATGGGGTTCGTGGCTCAGTTGGAGCTAACAATTATCTGAAATTATAAATAGCTTTAAGACCAGTTGCTTTCCACTTGTTGTTAGTCTTGACAAGTTAGCATCCAATTATTTATAACATTTTTTATACCTGGCGAGACGGGGTGTTTTGAACGATTTCTAAATCCATAGTTATAAATTGGTGGAATTTGAGGTGTTTGTTGTAGTGAGGGTATCTCCGAGGGCAAAATTAATCATTTCCTATAGACGTTCCTTGCTGAGAGACCAGCCCACCTTTCCGGTTTCGGTACTATCACGGCTGTACCACATCCAACAGCTTATATAATCGCGAATTTCTACATTTTCGGCTTCCAATGGGGTAAATTAGGAAGTGGTTGGGCCCCGGGCATCCTTTCCTTGCCTTGTTTCTCCCGATACTGCCTCCTCCAGATCTGGATCCTGAAAAATACCTGTAAAAATTTTACAGAACTAGCAAAGCACTAGAAACAACTAAAACCGATAAGGCGATCCTAAGCTTTGGAGTATCGAGTGAGGCCGGCGGCGAGCTTGAAAACTGAGCACCGCTAATTATATTGTTTGCCCCGTTTGATTCCAAGCAATTCGCAAATGCAGAGCTGATAGAAGCCTCGTCGGTAGTTCTGTTAAAATATGACTCGGGAATCTCACACCACAGGTAGCATTGGTCGGCGACTTGTGGGAGATTTGGTGCACAGCACGCCGCCATGGCTGGATCCGAAAAATTGTTGCCGGGAATCAGGTAGGCATTAATATTGCTGGGGATCGGCAGGCTTTGGAAGTCGGGAAGTTCGCCCGGGCCTGGGCATGTGTTCGTACCAGACATGGTTGGTGGTGGCTGTGATTTTGTTTGGGGGATTGAACAGGGACGAGACAAACAGGTAGGTTATTAAGTACACACCAGATAGGCCGAGGAGAAAAGGTTCTGAAAACAGAGACCACTTAGAGACACTGGGGAAGACTTCTTGAGTGCAGGATAGGGAAGATGGACGGCTTTTAGTTAGAAATTTATAGCTCAGGGTCTTGGGAAAAGGGCCGTTTCTACTGGCGCGGTAGTTGACAGGTGACTGATCAAACTGACGAGGAACAGGCGGCGGTGCGCACGCCAAGACCTGCAGCCTGAGCCTGGGGTCCCTTGGAGTGGGTGCTATTACCTGCGTGGCGCCTAACCCAGCAAGCAGGGAGTTAGTGAGTAGTGACGCTAAGCACCAACCGCATATTGATACAATTTTGCGACTGACGTTTGCTCAGGTTTTGGTGTGGATCAATTCTTTTGGTACCTACATTACGTACAATAGATACCTCATGTCCTTATAGGTATGCAGATAGGTATGCATTTCCGTACTCAGCTACGCGTACTCAGGTATTTTAAGCAATAAGCAATACACATACGTACCCAAACACCAACTGAAACACGCAAAGCACTATGCATTACCAATCGCTACCTGGCGTAAGGAAACATAGCAAAGAGATTGACGAGAATAAATATTTCGATCGGCTTGACATAATGCATAACACAACAGATTCGTTATCCGGAAGAAGTAGATTTTAGATTACCACAAACCTCGATATCGCAAGTTACAAGGCATACGGACCAGGTAAACCACGCCCGCCCTATACAGTAGACCATTCCGTCACTAAGCCAACACTTTCGAAAAGAAGAAAAAAAAAAGGTTGAAACTGTCCGAGGTAGGTGCCATAGATTATCGTTGCGCATATTAGCTGGCGAGCTTCGAGTTTCGAGCTTAGATCAAAGGGACATCCTGGCTTACTTGAGTATATCTGAGGCGCCACCTCAGAAGGGAAGGATGGGATGGCCGCATACAGCTGGGAGAATGCCTAGGTATGATCTATGGACCGCCAGCACGTCCTTTGAGGTCCAACCAACGGTCTCCTAGAGCACGGACATACTGTCGGCCGTAGACACGGTAGTACGCTCCCCCTCGGTTGTTGGAGTTGGGAGACCACAGGACGAACGGGTTGCCATAGGATGATCGGCCACACTCCATGCGAAAGTTACGCACCGTGCAGGTAGTCTGGGCCTGCCTCCTCCATACGGCAATGACGTCACCCGGGTCACCATCGCATGAATATGCATTACCTGTCTGGATAGGTTTTTCAACTGCGAAAGCTCCACTGATCCATTGAGCGATCGTTGCTGAGGCACCAAAGCCTATAGTGAAAGAGACACTTTCAAATCCCTCAATGCTACAAGTACGTTGTCCGCATTCCATGACCTCCTATATTAAAAGAATAATCATCGTATTAATAGATTGGGAAAAAGGAAATCATCTTGTGGATATAGGAGAGACTAGAAAAAAGTACTTACACTGAGCTGAATATGCAACGGGTTCTGATGGGGATTTACGTTGTCAAGGAGAGGTGTCAGGTGGTACAGAGGACATGGAGCCCCCCTAATAAGACGGAACTCCCCTTCTTCACGCTCCACCGCCCAAACGTGCCACTCCATATCCGCGACGCGCTTAGATTTACTTACTAATTTTTTTATAAAAATCCTTTTATTAATGTTTTATAAAATTAAATAGATGATTTTTCCTATTAGACGTTACGTTTTAAGTTTTACGTTTAAAATTATTAATGTCGGCAGATGTGATGATTTATTGTTGGAGGGTTGAAAGGATCAAAAAGGCTTTGATTTGTAGCCCTAGGATTGCAAGGACAAAAGAGCTGAAGGCTATATCTAGCCGCTTTCCCCCTAGTTGGAAATGAGGAACCTAGGACTAGGACACCTAGAACCACAGCCTGAAGAATGCAATACAAATTGCCCACAATTAAGTTAATAAACGACATGTAATACGTAATATTAAAAATGTTCTTATTCGAAAATATATTAAAAAAGTTTAATATAAGAGTTATTAGGAATTTAATAACAAAAATAGTAATATTAAGTAATAATATAAAGTAATTTTAATTATATCTTATAATATTCTCGATTTATTTATAGGCTTAACGGTTTTTTAAATAATAATCATAGTATTTAATTTTATAAGAAAAAGATTTTTATTATATAAATTTAATATATAAATTTTTAAAAGTAAAACTATTAATTATAAAGGTTTAAATAAGGTTTAACCGATTTTTATTAACTTATTATTTAACTCTTTTAAGTTATAAATTATTAACAATATTTTTAAAAGCTTCTACTTATAAAAGATTCTTTTAAACGAAAATATATTATAATAATTATTTATTTTATGTAGGCAAATTATATTACATTCTTCAGGCTGTGATTCTGGTATATTCTAATTCTTTCTAACTAGGGGGGAAAACAGCTAGATATAGCTTTAGCTCTTTTGTCCTTGTAATCCTAAGGCTACAAATTAAAGCTCTTTTAATCCTTTTAACCTTCCAACAATAAATCACCACATCTGCCAATACGCTCTTATGGCCCTAAGGTTGCCATAAAGCCATCCAAATCTCACCGTCGCCCTAAAAACCATTAAAAGGTTTTTCCATCCGTTCTATATAAATCTTCCAACCCTTCCGGGATAAAGCTAGCTTCGCATTTTATACGCTTTAACCGTTCGCCATTATTTCTCCGTTTCAGGCAATCCTTTACCATATAACCGTATTTATTACAAATAAAGCAAAGTAGCTAACTTTTCTTATTCCATAAAGGCTTATTCCGTTAATTTTAATTCGTATTATAATTATTATTACTTTTTTTTTTACGTTTTCCTTTTTTCGAAATTCGGCGACAAAATCGTTATATACCTAATTTACCGTTATAATTAAATATTAACGAAATATTTTTTTTATTCGGCCTTTTTAATCGCTGTTATCCCGAATCGAATTAATAAACATAATAATTTATTTTCCAGCTGTCGGCAATTAGTGCTTTCAGGTGCCCGCGGCTGGTACGTTTAGGCTGCGGATGCTGCTTAGGACAGCCTTTGTCCAGGAACCATCCTTTGTACAGCTAAACGTATATGTAAAGGCGATTGCCTCCAGACCTTTTTAATCTTTCCTAAAATAACGATATACATTTTGCCAGATTCCTGTATTTAATTACTGTAACTGCTAATATAATAATATCTTTTAGTTAATTGGCAACCGTAATATATTAAACGAAGTAGTTATTTACAGGTTAAGTTAATAAAAAGGGTACGAAATTTAAAAAGGAGTTATTTAATTAACTTAAAAGAGAATAGGCGGTTAACGATAATAAGCAAATAACAAAAACGTATTCCAAGGTAGTTCCTTATAATCGAATAAAGCAACTTATCCGATAAGGGTTTCGTCTTTATACGGGATAGGAAATATACGAACAGCAACCCATTTCCTTTTCCTCTCAATTAGAAAGACCCCTAAGATAAAAAGTTTTATAACGAAAGGGAAAAATAAAAGCCCATAATAAGCGCGATAGCAGGAAAAAAATCTGCTAACGAGATTTCCTCGGAGGAAATCTTATTATCTCGGCAGCTAAAAAACCGATATAAGATTTTTATATAGAAATAATAACTTTAATCAAAATTGAATAAGTTTTATACGTCCTTAGGTACTAATTTAAGTAAAATTAGGAAAAATATTAAGGTACAAAAATATAGATATAGGTTAATCGAGAATAAAATTAAAAATTTAAAGTTTTAATAAAAGAAAAAAAAAGATATAATAAAACGAATAAATAGTATCGTAAAACGATTATTGGACATATTCTAATTCGGAGGCGTATTTTAATAAGGACCGCTTTAACCAAAAGTAATACGGAACTTACGAAATACAAATATTTATAAAAACGCTTTACGAAACGCTTAAAGGGCGGGAGGCTTACAAAAAATCCCTATCGCCGTCGAGAATAACGTAAAAAAGATTAACCCCTTAAAAAAAGGCGAAACGAAACCGAGAAAGTAATTTATTAAGAAGCTTAATCCCCCGAAAAAGGAAAAAAACGAAAAAAAGAAACTACGTAAAGAAAAAAGTGTAATACGTAAGAACCCTAACGATTCGGATAGGTTACCTTTAAACTCGTCCAGAAGTTCCCGAAAACGAAAAAGCCGTTATAATAGTTCCTTTAATACCTTTAGTAATTTTTTAAGCCTTAATAACTTAGATAACTTTAACGAGTTTAATGTACGCCTGAAAAAAAAAGAAAAGAATTTTAAAAAGTTTAGTAATAATACAAAGCTACATTAAAAACGCTTTGATTTCTTACTGGACAAGGAGAACTATTTAGCAGGCTGGGCTAATTAAAAGCTTTAAAGTAACGTTTTAATTCTTACTTTTAAAAAAATTAATTACGAGAACGGAATAAAGCTAATACAGCTTGATTAATTACGCCTCGCAAAGGCTATTACCAAAACGTATAAAAAAGTACTTTTAAAATTAATTACAAATATTAAAAAAAAACACGAAAATATTAAGGACCTTTAGGAAAATTTATGCAGTTATAAGTAAGGCTAGGTAAAGGTCCTTTTAAAAAAAGCTTAATAAAATTATATACGACGGAGGTAACCCTGTACAGTTTATTACGAAATTTTAAAAACTGTTACGAAAAGTTAAAGGCTATAATATAAAGCTCGGATTAAAAAAACAGATTACTATGTTTCTTATTGCTGTAAAAGATCGCGCTAGCAGCTAGTATAAAACGATTTAATTAATGTTTAGGTAAACCAGTTACTTCTTTTAGCAGTTAATTAACGACTTTAACAGCGAATTCCATAACCGTACTAATAAAAAGAAGAATAAAAAGTCTTATAATGTTTAAAGAGATAAGGGAAAAGGAAATAATAATAACAATTTCCGAGATAACAAGCCCGTATAAAATAAGAACGGAAAGCCATTTTGCTTTAACTGTAATAAATACGGATACCTAGCGAAAAATTACCTTAAGCCGTAAAAGGAAAAAAACGGCAAAAGAAAAAAAAAGGGTAATTAACGTTAGGGCAATAATGAATAGAATAATTAAAGCAACAATTTTCGTAACGCCTATAGCAGTAATAGGAACGAAAAGCAATTTATTCCTAACAGCTTGAAAAATCTGTACCGATTAGACGGAAAAACCTTTAACGCTTGCGTTAAAAAATAACAGCTAAAGGATTTTATATAATGGTACGATAAAATAATTCAAAAGGCAGCCCAGGGAATTCCAGTAACTGAACGCCTTAAAGCCCGGGGAGTTTTAGTAGGTAAATATATTAAAACTTAGGTAATTAATCGTTTAAAGCTATAGGAAAATAAACGCCCTAAAGGAATTATTGTAAGAAACGCTATGTTCCTATACGTTTACTCCTTTTACGGGAATAACCTAAATAAGCTGTTTTAGGATTTAAAAGCAAACGTTAATATTACAAATAATATTAGCGACTTTAAAAAAAACACTGTAATAAATATTAAATCCAAGGAAATCCAGATTATAACAAATAAAGAACCCGTAATTGCTATTTTTATTAACATTATTAAATAACTTTTAAAAGGGTTTAATAAAGAAAAAAACGAAATTATAATTAAGTATACGTTATATATTAATGCAAGGTAAAGTGCTATTAAAATATCTAGCTATATATATTCATACAGGGAGCTGATCTATTTATTAAGTATATACATAAACTGGGTTTATAAACGCGACCGGGAAGCACCCTTTAAAAACCGTCCTTTTTTGGCTAAGGGCCGGAAAAACGTAATGCGGGTTATATGATACGGTAATTGACGGTAAGATATATCCGATTGATTAATTAGTTTTTATTGCCCTTAATCGTGACTGGTTCCCAGAGCTAGCCACCCCTTAATTGTTGCCGATACGGTGGCGGGGCCGAAGCCCCAATTGGTTTAGTTCCTTTTAGGCTGGCGTTACCTAAAGGAACGGTGGCCTAAGCTGGATTTAAACCAGCTGTTTTTTAAGACCAACCGAAATATTACCTCACTAAAATCAGGCCCTATTTTTGAGGTTGTGGCTGCGCCTGCGGCGCAGCCGTAGCTAGGGCTTTCCGTCAAGAAGTAGCTGCAAGGGTCCAATGTATCAACTAAACCTCTTTAAGAAAAATCTCCACAAAAACAACAAAACCTTAAAAATAGGGCTTAATAGCAAGTTGTAATTTTTTAACCTTAATTAACGTGCTTTTATATAAATTCGAGAAAATTATCAATAACAACTTTTACAGTATATACTAATTACAAAATCCCTAACGTTGTAACTTACATAATTTAACGCAAAATTAAAATTTTTATTTTCTGATATAAGTCTGGTCCTAATTAGAATTAAGCTTAAATTTTTACAGAAAAAAAATAACCCAAAATTACGATTAGCGTTTAACATAACTTTTTACCCCTTTTAGGCCAGCATAATAATAACATAACCTTATAAGTTAAAATAATAATATATAAAGTTTAAAATCGCCTGTAATAAGCCCCGATATATATTCCCGTCTTAATTAACCAAGTATAAATAATGTATTAAAAAGTTTAAGGTAGATACTTTAATCCTTTAATTACTTAATTATTTAAAGCAAAGCGTTTATTCTTATCCGATAGCTTTACCGATCTTTTGCCGATATAAACGTTATAAATCCATACGCCAATATTATATATACAGTTAATAACCTTACGGAAACTTTACGTTATTAATTTGTTTACCTTATATTAAATATTATATTTAACGGGCAGGGCCGTATTTTACGGAAAAAATAGGTAAATACGGTATATAATTTAATTTTCGGAAAGCTTAATATCTTTTTTGTCGTTAAAATAAACTTTGGAAAATTCTTAATTATCCAAACCTTTTTTTTAATAACCGACTTAATTATTATCCAAATCGTACCTTTAATTAAGTTAATTAAAAAATAACGAACTTTTGTATTAATAATACTGTATTTTGCTTTTATCCTGATATTTATAAATACGAAAAAGTTTAATCCGGAAATATACGAACGTATAGCCGCTAGATAATATAATTATATTATTTTTGGTTCTAAATAAGTATCAAACGATTAGTTTTAATTTGTTATATTAAATTTTATTTTCGAACGGTAATATAATTTGGTTATAATTAACGAAATATATTTATTATCGAAATAGAAAAATTTCCGGCCTAAATATGTTAATATTCGTAATTTGCGTTTTATTTTTTCTGTTTATATATATTAGTTTGCGTATATAGTAACTGCTAGTAATATTATAGAAAAAAAAAATCGCGAAATACGGTAATTTTCGTTAAGTCGACGGTTTTACTAAATATAGTTATAAAACGGAAATCCGGCGTTTTAATATTAATCGGCCCTAAATCGATATTATTATTTTCTTTATATTTAAAGGTTAACGTTCGAATTAAGCGTATTTAAATTTTTTAATAATAGATATTTCTGAATTATCAAATAATAACCCTAGGATTTAATTTGATAGTTTGCGTATTATTATTAAAATTATTATTTATGTTAATAATAAGGCGAAAACTATAAATATCCGTAATTATTTAATTAAAACGTTAACGGACCGGAAGTATTCGCCGAAAGCTATAAAAACGGTTATTAAGTTTTATAATTTTAAAATGCCTTACGGTAACCAAATTTATATATACGATAAATTAAAAAAGCTTAATAATCCTATCCGTATTATTATATTTACCGTCGTTTTTGGATTAAGTATAAATATCCCGGATATTAATCGAATAATATAATAAAAAATACCGAAAAACTTTTCGATAAAAGATTTATAATAACGATTTAATTAAGCAATTCGTAATTATAAACGACTAAATATAACTAGTTATAAATAAGTTATATTATTTATACTTTATTAAACGTTCGATAAGTATAAAACCGAGTTATTTATTACAAAAAAGGTTAAAATAACGAAAAAAACCTAGGCCCGGCAAATTAAAAACCGTACCATTTATAAAAATATAAAGGTTATAATAAAAATCGAAATAATAAATTCGGATAATAAAAAAAACGATACGTAATTTATCGCGGATAATCCCGATTAAAACGAAATAGTTATTAAATCTTAATTTTATTTTTCGATTGGTTTAAATATTACTTTTATTACCCGTAAATTTCCGAAATAAATTAATACTAATCTGCGGAACCGGACGAAAATAAGGCCTCGATAATATGCATTATTTAACGGTAAATATATACGTAAAGCGATTTTAACATATTTAAAAAAAAACGAAGCCGTTATATTAAAAAAGGACCTTAATAATTTTATCCCGATTAAACTTTATTATAATTTATATACGCCTGATTTCATTTACATACCCGAATTTTTAAATTTAAAAATACCTGCATAAAAATAATTAAAAACCGGTTTATTAAAAACGGTTATTTAAGAAATAATAAAATCCTGGTATAAATAACGGGCGAACGAATTATTTTTTGCGTAATTATTTCCGTTTAATAGCAAAAAAATAAAGTAAATATTTATTCCCATTAAATTTAAACGGTTTTTATTTAATACGTTTCCAAAAAAGTTAAACAAAACTTAAAGTTTTTATCTAATTTAAAACGTAATCGAATTAATTAAAGTAATTTCCGGACTTAATAAATAACAGTATTAAAATATTTTAAAAAACCGCCTTTTATTTGCGTTACGTTTAATTTACGAAAAAGCCGTATTTGTTATTTTACGGAAAATACGGGAAACTTTTCGCAAACGGCGTAATTCGCTTAATCGAAAGCAAAGGTGCTATATTCCTATACCTCGGACCGATTTATATAAATTACGAATTATTACCGTATTATATATTCGACAGATCTCGGAAAAAATCGCGAAACCGCCGTAAATTACGCCGGGTTTTAATTAAGGCATATTACATATAACCGCCCGATTTAAACTAATAATTAATAATTTAATAATAAACCTAACAATTTAAATATTAACCCGGTACGTAATTTATACGTTTTCGTAATTTAAAGTTATAACCCCGGTTATAATAACGTTTATAACTATACGCGTAATTTACAATATATTAAACGATTTTAATCAAAAATTTACCTTATTCCCGTTATTTATAACGTCGGTACAAAACCTATTATTTCTTAATACTTTTAATTTGCCAGCCGCGTTTTTATTACCGTACTTATATTCGTATAATTCGTTTACTTTTATATCGTTACCAAAATCGCCGGGGTTACCAAAATATAATAATATATAACTTAACGCTTTAAATAATATATCGGAAATTAAATCTAAAGTAATAATTTTTATCGAAATTAAAAAGTTACGCGTTAAAAACAAACGGTATTTATCCGATAATAATAATAATAACAGGTTAAAAACTAATCGTAATACCAGGTTAAAAAGTAAAAAACGAAACTTAAATAACCTTAATTAAAACGTATAATAAAAAATACGTTCGGTTTCGACATAATATCGTAATTTTAAAACGCGATAAATATATATATTTATATAATATTAATTAAAGCTATTAATAACATTATTTACTTATTATATTCGTTATTTTCGTTAATTCTTAATACGTTAAGTTATATATAAATATTAATTTTTCTTAATCCGGATTAATTATATATTATAACAGATATATAATAAACCTTTTAAATTAAGAAAATTAACGAATATATATATTATACGTTTTAAATTAAAATTTATTGTAATTATTAATAAATATTCCTTTTTAACTTACAGTTCTCGATTTATTATACCGAATTAGAATTTCTTAAATCCTGTTTTCCGGTTTTTTTTTTCGAATTCGTTATATTAACTTTTAAAATATTCCTATTCTTTTTAACCTTTAAGGTATTTTAACTTAAGTCGATTAATTAATATAAAAAATCAATTATGCGGATAAATAAATAATATAAATAATTTTTCGCCAATATTAAAAAAGCTATTTATTCGTTATGTATATAGCTATTCTGGCGTCCGTTTTTCTTTAAGTATTAATTCGAAATATTTAAAATCCTAATTTCGTAACGGATTTTAATCAAAACCCCGTTACGTTTTTCCCGGTAATTTAAAGCTTACCGGTATTTCGGGTTACGGTTTTTAAAATTTCGTTATCCGAAATAAACAACGCATAAAAATACGAACTTTTTTTTTCTTAATACCGCCTTTTTTCTTTATCGGTATAATTAAAGCCTTAAGTAAAAGTTAAAAAATTTTTACTTTAAAATCCTATATTTATATAATAACAGTAAAATATTTTAAATAATTATTCAAATTTTTAAAATTAGTACCGAATATATTACGGTACTTTCGAATTTAATTTTTATATATAATTATTTAATCGTTAATTAAGTAATTATAATTACAAACTTTTTTTTCGTTTAATATTATAAAAATAACGTTTATATAATATATATTATACGATATATCGCAGTTTTGTACTTTTAATCGGAATTACGAAATTACTATATCCCTGGTATTATCCATATTATGTAAATTATTATCGTACATAAATATTCGAAAACGTTAAACGGCCCGAATTATACGGGCTTTTAAAAAATAAACGCCGGTTAAATTTATAATATAAAAGATATTTACTTCGCAGTTTCAAAAACCTATTATTTAATAATTTATATTCCTTATATCGTCGATTTTATTGCTATATTCTAATATAATAAAAAAAACGAATAAAACTTTATGTTATTTTATTATTTTTTTTAAGTTTAGTAAAAATGGGAATTAAAAGCCGTTATTATACATAAATACGTTTCTTATTAACGTTTTGTGGGTTATATATATATAACCGAAATTTTCAAATATTTATTTAAATATAATTCCGATATTATCGTTAATAAAATATACGTTAAGGTATATATAACGGTAAACAAACTATATTTTCTAATATATCCTAATAAATTCCGTTTTATTAAAACTTTGTAATACCGTAACTTTATCGAATAATTTTATAATAATAATTAAAAATAATTTTTTAATTAATATAAGGTTTGGAAAAACGGTATATATAACTGGGGTTAACTTAAAGAAACTAATACCGCAATTAATATAAATCGCATCGAAAATTAACTTAATAATATTTACATCTTTATATATATTCTAATTTTTTATTATATGGCCATATAAATTACGGACGCAATCGCTGTATTCCACCTTATTAAACGGTAATAATATTATTATAATAATTACTTAATATTAGGTATTATATAAAAAGTAATAATATATAAAAAATCTGGGGGTAATATATGTTTACCGGTTTTGTTTTAAACTAATTAAAATTAAAAATGGGAATATAAAATATAAAATATATAGGATAAGATAAAATTCGTATGCTAAATAATATCCGGATATATTATTAATAGTAATATAAAATATAAAGGGATTTATAATATATAAATAAAGCTTACGGATAATTAACAGGCTATAAAAAAATCCGAAGGTAATATATATAATTAAGATTAAAATATATGCAAACTTTAAGATTATGTAATTGTAAATATATAAATAACTAGGTTTATATAGGTTGTTAAATATTAACTTAAAAATTACCAGTATTTTTTTTTATAACGAAATAATAATATATAAAGAAAAAACTAATAACCGTATATAAATTATACGATATTTTTTGCTTTATTACGAATTACTTAATGCAATTTATAAAATCCCTTTAATTAAATACATATTAAATAAAACTATTATAGTTATTTAATACTTATTACTACTTATTTTATAACTACTTACTTTATAACCATTCCATAAACCTTTTTATATTTTATCATACTATAATACCTAAATTTAACTTACCTGTAACATAATAATTATTATTAATCCGCTTTTTTTTTATTTAATACTTAAAATTTTTATTATAATATATACTTTTATATATTTACCATAATACGGGATATAAATAACTTTACCGATATATTAAACATAACTGTTAATAATACCGCAAATATTAAACGTTAAATAAACCCGGCAAATTTTAAATTTCCGGCTAAATAAAAAAAACGGTTAAATTTGTTAATAATATTTTTTAAAAATAATTTTACGGATAAATAATAAAAAACCGATCCTATAAACAGCCGGAACTATTACCAGAATAACCTTAAGGACGGGCAACAAAAAGCCGATCTTATAAATAACCGTAATTATTATTAAAATAACCTTAAGAACGGATAACGAAAACTTAATTTAAAAAATAACAAAAACTATTATTAAAACCCGCGGCATAACATACTTTAAGGTTTCGTCCTAATTAAAACGCTTTCGTATTACTTACATAACATTCGATTGTTCCAAAATATAAAACATTCCTTACGGAAAGTATATATTATACGTAACCGATTCCAGATATTAAATATATATTATAAAACTATATTAATATAAAGGAAAATTAAAAAGCTATAAGTATTTTACGTTTTAATATTAATAAAAATATATATTAATTAAAAAAATCCTACGATTAATTAAAATTTACGAACTTAACGGTATTACGAAAAGTTTATATTATAAATAAAACTTTTTATTATATAAAAACGCGGTATTTACATAAACATTAAATATTAACAATATAACTTAAAATATTTTAAACAATAATAACCGGCAAAATAAAATTTACGTTATAACGGATTATACCGGTTTTATAAATTATTAAATTGTTAAGCTAATTACGGACCTTTAATTAATTACAGTTTTCGCAATTTAACGAAAAAAATACATAAACCGAACATTTTGTAAACGATACGAAAAAAAGTTTATAACTTTATAAACCGGGCCGATTAACCAGGAAATACATATTATATAGCCGTTTTATAAATGCTATAATTTACAAAGTTATATAAACAATAAATATACAAACTATATATAAAAATACGGTAAGGAATATTTATACGTAATCCTTAAATATTCGGTATTATTATATAATCCAAATAAAAATTTCCAAAAAAACTTAAACGCAGATATTACGTTTAAAACGAATAAAATTTTAAATCCCGAAAATATAAAAAAAGTTATTAATATATAAATTACGATAACATACGAAAAAAAATAAAACAAAACGAAGAAATTTTAATAAATACGTAAAAACGTTAATTAATAAATTAATTATAAATAAAATACATAAATTAATACAAAATTATGCGATATATTTAATTATAAATAATACGATATTATTAATATATTAATTTATTTTAATATAAAAAACTTATATAATATTATTACAAATAAAATATACGAACAAAATGTAATTAATTAAGATTACGCAATATACCTAATTATATTAATATTAAAAATATAACAAAATCCCCGTATTAATTTTAACAAAATACAAAAATAATAAAAAAATAAAAAGCTATAATAACAGTTCATTTTCGTCCGATAAATTTTTATTTTATTTATTCGATAACAATAATAACAAAAACGAACCGTTTTAATTAAAACCGTCTATTAAGTTATTTATAATTTGTACTATAAAATTATAACTTTTTTCTATATATAAGATATTACGGTTTTTTAAAACCAAATTATTCTTAATAAACTCGATATTAAAAATTTTTCGGGTAATTACGTTAAAATTATTTATAAATTAATTTTCGTCCTTTACCGTATTTAACTAATTAAATTTACTTTCGTTATTAACAATAAATACGGTATTATTAAAATCGACAAATTTAATTTTTATAATTTTACGGCCGGCAGCCAAAATATTTTCGGATTTTTAATTATTCCCTTTAAACCGAAATAAATATTTTTTAACAAACCAAAAATTACGAAATAAAAAATAAACGCGTTCGAAAATTTTATTACGAAAATTCCGAATAACGTAACGTTTATTTCGCGAAAAAGTATAACGGGTATAAAATTCGCGTTATAAAAAAACGTAATATTTAATTAAAAACAAATCTCGGAAAAATACAATATTAACGTTATATATATTATTTCTTAACCGGCGGAGGTTACCAGTAAATTATAAATTATAATATTCGCCCTTTCGATTAAATACTTTTTATATTTTTTTCCTGGATTTTATCGAAATTAAATTTAATATTAAAATCGAATTAATAAATACTTAATTTAATATTACGAAACATAATATCTAATCGAAATAAAACATTTTTTTGCTATAATTAAATTAACCGGCCTTATAAAAAAAAATAATAATATCGGTATTAACCGCTTAATATAACTAATATCGTTATATTATATAATATACGAAAAATATAAATAAACTTAAGCTTTTTAAAAAAAGCGGCAATAATTTTAAAATTTTTTATCGATAAAAATGGCATCGATTAACGGTTAATTATTATTTTTAATAAAATCGAAAAAATTATCGCCTTACGGAATATTTTCCGTATTAAAAATATTTCCAGCTTTACGGTTATCCGATAAAAAAGCTTTATTCGGTATACTTTAATTAAAACTACGCCGTTTAAAAAATAACATAAATAAATTATATTCCTTAATTAAAAAACGAAATATTTACAAATTATTCGTTAAGTTATTTATATTATTAAGTAACGTATTATTAATAAATAACGATAAAAAATTTTCGTCGGAAAAATCTTTATTTATTAACGTATTTTAATTAAAACCCCGCGATATTTTCTTTATTTATTTAGCGTAACTAAAATATTTAAAAATTATATTATATACGATAATCTCGAATTCGGCAACAGATAACCGGGAATATATATATTCCATAAATTCGGTAAGTTACGTTTTCGAAAAAAAATTTTCGATCAAGATATTTTTAATAATTCCGTATACGCCAAACGTTTCCTTTATAAATGGTTCGTATCAGATACGCAATTTTTACAAAAATAACGCAAATATGCGAACGTTATACATATAAAGGATAAAAAATTTAAATAAATAAAATTTCGGCGATTTTTAATATAATTGCGTTATTTTATTTAAAAATTAACGGTTTACCTTTAAAGTTATTTGCGTTATATATATTCCGCTTATATTATTAAGTTAATAAATACGTATAAATATAAGTAAGAAATTTATCTATATATAAAACAAGGCAGAAACGGAAAGAAACTACCGTTTCCTATTATATAAATCGGCTACTTCGGCTTAATTAACCTATATTTTCCGGATATAACTAATTATTTTTTAATTTCCATGGATAAAATAAAAACGTTTCGAAAACCGATAAAATTGTTTTTTTTTAAATTTACATATTATCTGGAAAATCTTTTAATAAACGCTATAAGTACCGTTAATAATACCTTCGTTTTTATTAACTGCACTTAACAAAATCGAATAGCATTTATTATATAATATACGCTTTAATTTAAGAAAACCGGGAAACTTTTACTTATTACGTTTATAAAACGTATTAATAAAAACAAAAAATAAAATCCGGATAATATTAATTACAAACTAACGGAAAATATTAAGTAATACCAAATATTATTATAATATTTCGTAAAACCATTTTATCTTATAATATTAATTAAAACGGAATATAAATTACTTTAACCTTTTTTTAAAAATACGGTTATAATAACGGGTAAAGGCGGTAATAATATTCCGTATAACGGAACCATATCGAAACGTTATATTACAAATATAATTTTAAATATTAAAGTTATCGTACTAAAACATAATATCATTTTATTATACCTAATAATAAAACATAACTTATCTTAATTAAAACCGTATTATTATAAAAGAATTAATACGGTTACTTTAATTTCCTTTAACGATCGGTTTATATTTTTATTTAACATATAATAACTTTCGCAAATACTTAACCCCCTTAACATATTAATCCTATTTTATAATATACCCGAAAATAATAAAAACCTACTTAATAAATAAAGCAAATAACTGCTATTAATCTTGGAAATTATCTTAATTATAATAACTAAAACTATAAAAAAAGGATATATAAAAATTTCCGGATCGTTATTATTATAAAACCGTTTCGTTTTCCGTTTCGTATTATACGATTATTATTTTTTCTTTAAATATATAATTACTTAATTTAAAAACTTAAATTAGTTAAAAACTAGCGTTTTTATAAATCGTTTACCTTCGTTTAAGATAATATAAATCGTATCGATATCGAATAATAAATTTTCCGGCAAACGGCGGAATCCGGGGCTTTTTATAAAAGCTATAAGTTTATTATGTAATATATCGTAATATTTTCGTATAAAAAAGTCCTAATTAATAGGAATTATAAATTTTTGCTAATTTTCGTATATTAATAACTTATTACGTACTTGTTTTTTTTTTAATACGTTAATTAATTAATTAATCCGAACGGTTGAATTATATAATCGGTTTATATTATTATAAAAAATCCAATTACGAATAAAGTTTTTAAACGTTATATTAATTGCCTTATATTAATACCAGAAATTTAATGTACGTGTACGTATATTCTGTTCTAAAGGTGTAACCTTATAAAACTGGGAGAATTCGGATTCGTTATACTTTAAAAAGGGCGAAAATAACGTAATAGGTTCGGGCTGCAGTTAATGGATACATTAGGGTTTAAAAGTGGTAAACAGGTCCTAATTAGGACCAGAATGGTATTAATAATAAGCCATAATCGAAATAATCGTAAAAATGTATATATAATTACAGGAAATATCTTGTTGTTAAGTTATTACAGATTTTCGTTTTTTTAAAAAAATAAATCTGCTAAACGAAAACGTTTTCGCGTAATTACAACTCAGGCCTCGCTGGCTCGTTACGGGTATTTGGGATTTAATTGGTTGATTACTAACGTTATAGAACGGTACTTAAGTGACTTTGAAGAAATCGGAGAACGAGCTAGGAAGAGGCCTGAGCTAGCTAAGGTAACCGAAATAGGGTGCCCAAGCCTGTTACAATTAAAAAAGACACCTAGGCTCGCAACCACTGAGCTATTAGGCTACGTTATATATTAATAACTTCCCTTTAAAAATATTTTCCGTTAAGATATTTTATAAAAAAGGAAAATATTTAAATCGTAATACCTTAATAAACCCTAATAAAACTTAGTTATTAACGATTAACGTTTTTTAAAAAGGATTCTTCCTATAGCTTTACGAAAAGCCGGAACTTATTATTAGGGCCCTAAATTTAACAAACGATAAGAATTATCAGTAAGGATTTATACTAGGGGAAATATCCGATAAGGAAAACGGCGATAATTTAATAAATAACTTAAAACGCGTATTTTTAAATGTTTTTAAGGACGGGAAAATTTTAATAACGGACGAAGTTATAAAGAAAATTATCTTTTAATACCGCCGCCTTTATTATTCTAATACCGAATAATTAATATAAACTATTAAAAGGTTTACGGGGATAAATTTAAACCTTAACGATATAAAAAATATCCCTTATATGGTATATAACGAAAAAGAAATAGAAAAAATATTATTTATAAACTTTTAAAAACGAGGGAAATATATGGGAAAAATTATTTAATACGACGTAAAGTTAATTAAATTTATTAATATCGAAAATAAAAGTTATTTTGGTTTTTTTATAAACGATTTATTACGTGATAAAAAATATTATTTATTTAAAAATAAGGACAAAGTTTAATAAAACCTATACGTTTATATTACGCAAATTATAAAACGTTTAAAAACGTTATTATCGGACGAAAAAAGCAAATATAAAAAAATGCAGATTTTGCGCCTTAACGGCGACAGAAAGTTCGGTATAATAATAATTAATAACTTTTATGTTATAGAAGGTATCGAACTAATAATTTTTAGCGTATATAATTAATATTAAAACGGAATTACAAAACGAGAAATATAATTTTTGCAAAATAAGGTACGTATAACTTCCGCGTAAATAAAGATTTTTATATATTTTTAGAATTTCGTAATAAAGGTAATAACGTATATTATTAATAAAATAAGCCAGTTTACGGTAAAGGATATAATATTAATCGAATATTTTAAGGACGTATTCGAGCCGAATAAATTATATAGATTTGATAACGGTTATTTCCGAATTTTCGGCAGTAAATATATAGTTTTAATTAATAAAAATTATCGGATTAGATTAAAAAAATTAGTAACTCGTAAAATAAAGGGAATATTACTAGGTTATTAAAAGATATATAATTACAAAGTATAACTGTTAAAGGGCGGTAAATTATTTATAATACCGTATATTATTATTTACGAAAATTTAAAAAAACCAGGTAAATTTTTTAACCTTAAAGATATTATTTAATTACTTTTATAACCCGTATAAAAGCGTTTAAAATACTGTTAAAAGCAGGGCGTAAAAGTAAAAAATAAAAATAATAACGTCGTTTTAAAGGATAATATAAATTAAGAAACTAAGCAGGTAAAGCGTAAAAGGGGACGTCCGAAAAAGATTGTTTTTAAGCTATATACCTTAAAAGCCTTAAATAAAGCTTTAAAGTTAATTTAAAAGTTAAAGCTAGCCTTAACCTAAAAAGGCAAAAGCGAAAATAATTTATATACTTTTTATTTTAACCTATTACCGTTAAGTAACGATAAAGACCGTTTTAATAACTTTGAAAACGTTAATTAGGTTATCCAGAATACTTACGAATATAAACAGGTAATTAATATATTAGATATTAATATTTATAAGTTGTTTATTATTATAAATAACAGCCCGATTTTAAAGAAAGTTATAAAAAGCTTAAAACGAGAGATATAGCTTAAGGTTATTTTTATAAAGATTAAGGAGAACCTTTTACCCGGAACTTTTAAGTTTACGTTTTTTAATAAGGTTGCTTAAAGGTATTTTATTAATACTAAATAAGTATTAAAAAAAAGTTTACGTTTATAAGAAAGCTAAATAAGTATAAGGTACGTATTTACGTAAAGGGATTTATATAACGAAAAGGAATTAATTATAACAAAACCGTAGTATGTATTATAAAGGCAATATATTAAAAAATCTTAATAACGTTAACCGCTTTTCTGGGGTGGTATATATTTTAAATAAATTTTATTATTACGTATTTAAACGGTAAGTTAAAGGAAAATATTTATATAAAACAGTTTCCGATATTAAAAGAATATTTTGATACGTATTTAAAGGATAGGGAAATATATAAATTTTTTTTTAAAAGGGTTATTAAATTGATAAACTTATTATACGGTGTAAAATAGGCCGGAGCCGCTTAATAGGAAAGAATAAAGGAAATATTTATAAAGTAAAGTTTCCGTTTATTAATTTCGGACGACGCGATATATTATAATCTTAAAACAGGAAACGTTATCGTTTTATACGTAAATAACTTCCTATTTTTCGGCCTTAATTAATAGCGTTTTAAGGATATTGCTAAAAGGATTGCTAAGGACGTTTTAATTAAGGATTTAAGTAATGTGGATTGGTATTTAAGCGTACGAATTATCCGTTTTTTATTAACGGGAAATATTAGGTTAAATTAATAATAATATATTAAAAAATTATTAAAGTTAATTGGTTTGGACGAAATGAAAAAAAAGCTTATATTATTTATTAAGGATTATTTAAAATACGTTATAAGATATAACGGCGTAGTTAGTAAAGAAAAAACGATTAAATATGTAAATTTGGTAAAGAAATTTAACTTTTCGAATTGTATTAGTAAATTAAATATAACGTTTGTAACGTTAATTTAGGTAAGGTTTATAATTAACCCGTTACTTAAATACTAGGAATATATTAAGAAATTACCGAAATACTTTAACGGTATATTAAATATATCTTTTCGATATTGGAAATTACAAAAAAATTATTTATATTATAAATATAACAATTTAAGGTTATTCGGGGTAATAAATATAAATTTTACGAATAATTATAAGTTAATAAAGTTTATAATAATCTATATATTTTTTATAGTTAAAGCGTTTATTTTATGGATTTCGAAATTACAAAGTGTTATTATTAAATATATTACGGAAATAAAATACGTAAAAATAAAAATAACAGTTATAAAGGTAACTGGGATTAAAAACTTTTTAATAAAGTTAAGGCTTATATTTAAAAGTTTTATTTCTATTTTAAAGGATAATATAGGTACGCTTAAATAAGTAAAGAAGATATAGATAATACGAAAAAAACGTTATATTCGAATTAAATATTATTACGTACGTTAGGAAATTCGAAAAAGAAATATCAGTTTTTAATATGTAAAAAACAAAAACAATCCTGCCGACGGACTTATAAAGTTATTTAATAAGATAAATTTCGAACGGTTTATAATTAATTTAAAATTTAAGAAAATACAAAAAAAGTTAAAAGATACTTAAGATTTAGTTAAAGCAATTAATAAAAAAATGGTCCCGCTGGATTTCCTTTATACGGGAAAAAAGGCGTTCCCCTGCTAAAACTTGTTTTTCGTTATTAAAAATAACGACCGCAGTATTTTTCTTACAATTACCCGAAAATATCCGTTTATTTGTTAATTTTAAAGCTTTAACTTTTTATAAAATTACCTATTTATATATAACCGTAACCTTTTACGTCAGTTTTTACTTAAAGGCGTTAATATTTTATATATAACTTATAACTAGTTAATATTTTTTATTAACCGGAAAAAAACTTTTATTTAATAACCTTTTATAAAAAAAAATTTAAAGAATAATGATTTTAATTATTTATTAATGTTATTATTAAAAAATGAAATTAATTTTTAAAGTTATAAAATTTTTAACGTAATAAGTTGGTATATATAAAGCGTTTTCTTATATTAACGCCTAGTCTGGTCCGAAACGTTTCGGAAAAAGTGGGCCCCGTATTCTAAGACGGCTGTAAAAAAAACGGTAAAACGAAATGGCCGGTTTTTTGGTATAACGGTTAATTACGTAACCTTACTTCTGATAAAAATGATAAAGACGAAAGTTTAAATCTTATACAAACTAAAAATTTTAATGGATTTTCCTAAAGTTTTAGATTTAATTTTGAGAGATTACGTAAATAAGGTTACCTGACGTAAAAGGGCGTATTAGTAATTGGTACTTTTAAGTGCCCGCGATTGGTACGTCTAGGCTGCGGATGCTGCCTAGGACAGCCTTTGTCCAGGAACTATTCTTTGTATAGCTAAACGTATATGTAAGGGCGATTGCCCCTAAACCTTTTTAGTCTTTCCTAGAATAACGATGCACACTTTGCTAGATTCCTGCATTTGATTACTGTAACTGCTGACACCAGCATTAATAAACATATTAACTTCGTTATACCGTCGTACCAAGTTTTTAAAGTCGACTATATAATTTAACGTTAACCGTTTTTTATCTTATTTAACGAATTAAAATTAAGTTTAAAAGTTTATTTTTTAATCGATTTTTTTTATTTTATATAAACGTTTTAATATTTTAATTATTTCCGTTCCCTTTATAAGTCCAGTAACAATTATTATAAAACCTTTTTTAGCGTTAATAACATCCGTAATAGCTAATTTAATTTTATTAATATGGCTAAATTTCGCCGAATTACCGTTACGGTACTTAACTGCTATTAGGGTTACCTAGATAGCCGTTTTTTATATCTCCTAATTATTATTACTTCGTAACCGATTTTCCTTATTAAGTTTAAACTTAAAATCCTTTTAATTTAAGTACGTATTCTTTTTTTTTCGTTCGATAATTTAATAAATATTTTTATTATTTATTCTACATTAAAGCCTTCCGGTTAACCCACGTTTTTTCTAAACGTTATTCCTTTTCCAGTTATTATCTTAACTTTTTCTGGTCCTTTTAATAATTTTTTCTCGAGCTCTTTTTCGAATCCTCTCGGATATTACCGCGTCGACGAACCTCTTTTGCTTCTAATCGATAACGGCCATTACGTATATAAACGCTTTAATCCTGTTCGAAACGATTAAAAAAACTTTTAAACCTTATTCTTTAAAACCAAGCTTTTGCAATTTCCTTACTTTAAAACGCTCTTACGTCGAACCCGCCGTTTTTTTATCTTAATTTTTTATACCGAAACGGAACGGTACTTCGAATTATAATACAAACTAAATTAAAATATTAATAAACAAAACCAGAAAATATTACTATATAAGCAAATTATGTTACATTTTTTAGGCTGTAATTCTAGTATATCTTAATTCTTTTTAACTAGAAGGGAAAACAGCTAGATATAACTTTAACTTTTTTATCTTTATAATTTTAAGGCTATAAATTAAAGCCCTTTTAATCCTTTTAACCTTTTAATAATAAATCACTATATCTGCCGATATTTTAATATAAATAAGGAAGTTTTTAAGTTTTAATATTTAAAATAATATATATATATATATATATAGATATATATGTCCTAATAGCTCAGTGGTTGCGAGCCTGGGTGTCTTTTTTAATTGCGACAGGCTTAGGCACCCTGTTGCGGTTGACTGCAAAAGACAGTTGGTTCGAATCCAGCTTGGGACCCCGTTTTCTGGGTGGCGCCAGCCCAGAAAGCTAGACCAATTGGAGCTTCGGCTCCGCCACCGTGTTGGCGACAATTGAGGGGTGGCTGGGGGCTATTGGAACCAGTTACGATTGGGGGCGTTGGGAACCAATCAATTAATCGGGTGTATCTTATCGTTAGTTGCCGTGTTACATAACCCGCATTGCGTTTTTCCGGCCCTTGGCCAAAAAGGGACGGTTTTTAGGGGGTGCTTCCCGGTCGCGTTTATGAAACCAGTTGTGCATGTACTTAGTAAATAGATCAGCTCCCTGTATGTATATAGCTAGATACCTTAATGGTACTTTACCTTACATATATATATATATACTAATTTTATTTAAGCATTTTCGTATACGTAATAAAAAGTTATTATTATTTTATATTATAGTATAAAAAATAGAAAGTTATAAATTTACATTTTTTGAATAAATTAAAGCTTAAGAGATAGAAATATTTAATCTTAAGTCGAATTTTACTTATTAACGTTTTAATTTTTATCTATAAATAGCTAGCTTAAGTATTAAATTATTTAAATGATTTAAAGATGCATATAATATTTAAAATTCTAAGCAAATATTAATTCCATTTTCCAAAGTTTTATCGTATATATTTTATTTCGTAAAATCTATATAGCTTTTATTAAAAATGATTTCAGAAATTTAAAATTAATCATTAATTATATTTCTCTATAAAGTGAAGTTTTAAAATTTAAAAAAGATAATCCGTATTAAATGAAAATTTCCTAACGATAATTTGGATTAGAAAATAAAAGTCCAGTTATATACAGATTTAAAAGAACGTTTTATTATAATTTAACGTAATTAATAATAAGATGAATTTTATTAAAATGGGTTTTTTTAAAAACAACGATAATAATCCGGAATATACTATTATACGTACCGTTTAGTATAAATTAATTAATTAAATAGGTTTTAAGATTTTTTTTTGCGTTAAAGAGTTATAGCATTGATAGTTTTCAAATTAAGTGGTGCGTTGAGGGGGAGGAGCGTAAGGGGGGAGTCTATATTATCCACAGCTGGAGGCTGTAAATCTTCACTCATATTGCTTCAGTCATGCTAATTTCGTTCGCAATGTTGGCAAGTTGCATAAAGCTACCCTTCTTCAAATTGGTAACTATATGAAACAGGTCGGTATCGCCGTTAGGCAGACGGCTTTGCAACACCCGGGTCGCTGGAATGGGCTTGTCGAAGGGTGGTGCTCCTGGGCCAGAATACGGTGCATGTGATCAACGACTCAGTATCGCTATGCATGCGACCACATGTAACGGGTTGAGTATCGGTTGTATCATCTGCTATAGGATATAACTGGACACCAACTGTGATATTGCCTCTGCCGTTTTCATCGACGCTGAACGCAAATGGGAAGGTTCTGAATGAACCTGACTCGACAGAGTCGGAACAGGTCGATGCGTATATATAAGACTGGCTGTCATCCCAGATGGTTAAGCAAGCCTTCGAGGTGGGCTTGTGGAACTGACGGATAACTTGAACCTCCTGGGCATCCTGCCGTCCTTGGAGGATAACACTTGGCCACAGCAGCCGGCGCTGTTAGGAGTGTAAGCAGCTTCATATTTCTCTAAGAGCAAAAGAAGATGTAATTGAGAGAGGAAAGGGCTATGTTCAGAGAGCCTGACGGGGAAGGGCAGAGTACATGAACCGCGGCGGTTTCTTCCCTTTTATATAATGTTTGGCGCTTTCTCAATCGCCGGGAGCACAGATATCAAAAGAACTACCCCCAACGATACCTCTGAACGGTCAACAACAATCGGGGACAGTCCGATAACCCTGCCTGGCACAGAATCTGTCGCCAACAATCACTGGCCAGCAGCTTTTCAGCCAAAAGTACCAACACATCGCTGAAGCCCGTCTATCGTTAAGAAAGCTATACGAGGAACTTTTGACCGCCTGGTTCCGAATGGAGCCAGCTAAAACTCATGTTGGTCCCTTCTGGCAAGGATAGCTACAGCCTCGTGCATTAGGAGCAAAGATAAAACAGAACGAAAAGCTTTCTCCCAACCCTGAACGGCGAATATCGATATCCCCACATAGCAAAGTGAGAGAATAACTGTACGGATAATTTTAATCAATTATCCACTTTCAGTGACATGGTAACATTCAGATAAGTCGGTAAGCATTCTCTAGGATACCGTCACCCGTTCACCTGGCCATTCATGATTCTCTAGCCAATTGGATCAACAGACTAGGCAGGGATGAAAGGCAGCAGCTGATGTAAGTAGATATGTTGGTCCTTTTAAGCTTTAGCCAAAATCTCTCGCTCAGTTTTTGACTCTTGGCAACAGACTACTGTGGTATCAGGCAAAATTTTTAACACACTGTCAGGTAGCAGTGGGCCGCGCTAGTAGCCGCGCCACCCAAATTAGGTGTAGCTTTTACATGGGTCAACCGCAGGTACATACGAAACATTACAGCCCTTTTGCGACTTTCAACTCAGGGTTGGTTATTACTAGGTGGGCCTCCTGGCCCACATACCTAACAGTGGATTAAAAATTACCCCAAACACCATAGTAGCTGTTGGCAACATCGGTCTAGATCTTTGAGTTGGGAGTTAAGACGGCTAACAGCTGCCACGTAAGGGAAAGCGCGGAGTTTATTACCCTGCTATTGTTCATTCCTGGAGCCGCTGAGGGGGGACTACGTGCGTACCGAGGTGTTTAGGTCATGGCTCACAGGCTCGTGGCGAACGCTGCCGGTTCTCAGGCCTCACATGTGGGCGGGGCATAGTCATACGGCGGCTTCCGCGACAAGAGCACTGGCGGAGGTCGGGGCCCTGCATACTTGGCCTAGGGTGAGGGAATGAGCACCAGTTACCCATCCATCTAATTTGGCGTGTACACGCGAGTACCTAGTAGGTTCTTAGCATCGATTATTTTATGATTGTTTCCCTTTCTTTATTTCATATATATTTATGTTCTATGCAGTGTAATTAAAATATATATTTAATTATAATTATAATTATTAATAACCCGTTTTTAATTATACCGTATTATATAAATAAATGTTTAAAATAAATAAATAATTAACTTTTATTTAAATACTAATATTATAAAATATTATATAAAATAATTTCAAATTATAAATAAAATAAGATTAATTTTCTATTAAATATCGCAATAAATACTTTCGAGTTAAAATTAGTTTAATTTCGTAAATTTAAAGAGTAATTAAATTTAAATTTAAAAAAGAAATCTAAATTTAATTATAAAACGATTTAATAATTTACTTAACGTAATAAAAAGGCTTATATTATTAAATAATAATATGCAAGGTCGTTGGGTTCAAGCCGTATTATCCAGGCTGAGCCAAAGACACGAAGTAATTACACCAATAATTAACACGATAGATACTTTACCCAGTATCTTCGAATACGACAACT